>PVHX01016729.1:0-42294 GCA_004024805.1 Geosciurus inauris
TGGATGGATGAATTATGGATGGATGGATGGATAAATGAATGGATGGATAGATGGATGGATGGTAGATTAGATGTCTGATGGATGGATGATGGATAGATGGATGGATGGTGGATGGATGGATGATGGATGGATGGATGATGGGTGGATGGATAGATGATGGATGGATGGAGATAGAGACTTTCACACTGAGGCCATGTTTCCAATACCTCAATGCTCTTGGTGCTTCAGGCTCCCTCTCTTTCCATGGTGGAGCGCCCTGTGCACTGTAGGACATCAGGCAGCTTCCCTGGGCTCCTCACCAGATTCCAGTAGCATAGTCCCCCCTACAGGATCAGGACACCTAACAGGATCTCCAGACATGGCCAGATGTGCCCTGGTGGGCATTGCCCAGTTATCATACCCTGGTTAGACAGTTCTGAGCTGGACAAGTCAAGTACAAATGTCAGAAATGTGGAATGCCCTGGGCAAGTCCCCAGAACAGAGAGATGGCTGACAGCTGCTGATTCTTAGGCGAGCTGTCCCACAGGAGGCTCTGTTGAAATGGTACGGCCAACACCAGGTGGAGGAGGAGTTTGTGCCTCTAAATAAAAGTTGGCATCTTACCCAGACGTTGAATCAAGAGGACAGATCTGCCCCCAGGGAATCAAGTTCCTGTGGGATGCGACTGTGGGATGCGACTTTATGGTACATCCAAGGGGGCAGTGGAGTCCTACAGACCCAAGAAACCAAGTACTAGGTGACGAATAAAACAGGAGGTACCTGGGATTGAACTCAGGGGCCCTCGACCCCTGAGCCACCTCCCCAGCCCTATTTTGTGTTTTATGTAGAGACAGGGTCTCACTGAGTTGCTTAGGGCCTTTTTGCTGAGGCTGGCTTTGAACTCGCGATCCTCCTGCCTCAGCCTCCGGGGCACTGCCGCACTCTGCCAATTGCTGAAGAATCTCATGTGCTAAATCGTGTGTGCTTGCATGACGTTATTTCTCAACTTTCCTGAATTTTTAAGCACTCGATTCTGCTATCACGGAGCATTTGCTGTGTAGTACCTAACTCATGCTTTTCTCTGACACGAGCAATTCAACTGCTATTTTTATTCCCCATGCTTTTTCTATTTCTTGCATCTCTTTTGCTCTCAATTCTCCTACCATCTCCCAGTCATCCTGGAATTCTGACAAACCCCTGATGGACGATAGACGTTATGTAATTGATCATGATGTCATTATCCCACGCAGTCTAGCGCAGGAAGAATTATGGGTTACTAAAGAGGAATCGGGGTTTCCAAGGAGTTAGTAACTCCCCTGAGGCAGCCAGGACGCAGCCTCAAAACACTAAGTCCTTTCCAGACTGCTCTGTGCCTCCTGAAGGGCTCACCTCTGCTCTGCCACCATGCAGACCTAGAGCCTGGGACCCCAATTCCCCACCCCATTTGCAATTCTGAGCTCCCTTCTTAGACTTTTTTTTTAATGCACATAAAGGAGTCATTATTATTCAGATTATAAAAGGAGCTTTGTAGTCTATTGTTTATCTTTGCAATATTATTATTATTATTATTATTATTATTATTATTATTATTATACCCAGGGGATGCTTAACCACTGAGCCACATTCTCAGCCCTTTTTATTTATTTATTTTATTTTTTCAGACACGGTCTCGCTAAGTTGTGTAGGGCCTCCATGAGTCATTGAGACTGGCCTCCATCTTGTGATCCTCCTGCCTCAGCCTCCTGAGCCATTACAATTCTAGGCATGCGCCGCCACGCCTGGCTCGCAAGCTTATCTTTTAGGGAGTTCTGCACTGGAATGGTGTCGTTCCACATAAAAGAAGGCGTCGAGAAGATACTTATTTATTCTCCCAACTCGGTTAATGATCTAACTCCATGTTTGGGTCCCTTTGCATAACTTGGTCTTACATAGAATGGGGCAATTATTAAAGGTGAGTTTTTGGAGGGTCTGAACCAACTGCTTGAGTGCTAGGCATTTATTTCCTGCACTCAGGACTTGGTCGCTTAAAGGTGTCACCCAAGCCGGGTGAGTTGACTGACTTTTTGAAATTTGGGTCTGGATTCAGGCATATTTGAATAGCTCATGTGGAGCATCAGCTCTTCACCTGCATTCTTTTGGAGTCTGTTTTCTTCTATTCCGGGGGTAAAACAGAAGCAATTGAGATTGGGAGACCCCATGTCTTCTATCCCTGCGGAAACACACCTGTTAGGAAATGGCCGGCCAGCAAGATCCCGCGGGAGTCTCCACCCATTTCGTAACCGGTTCCCTGGGATCCAGTTGAAGGTTCCCGTACACTGCAATCAATGCAGTACCGAGGAATTTCTAAATTGGCTGAGGAAGCATCTCGGACCATGTGCATGCAGAAAAAAATAAAAAAAATTTAAAATTTTGACACAAGTTCTCACTGAATTGCTTAGGGCCTTGCTAAGTAGCAGAGGCCAGCCTCCAACTTGCCATCCTCCCACCTCAGCCTCCCAAGCTGCTGAGATGACTGGTATGGCCTGCCTATCTCACTCCTTCTTGTGAGCTTTGTGACAATCATTATTATTACCAGTTTAAACTGCAGTTCTTGCATGGAACAGCCTCATTTAAAATTCTAAGTCGTACCAACCACCACAAGAGTCTCTCGACGCCACGAGCATGTTCCAGGTCCACATTCCCCAGTGCCCAGTCTTTACAGGACAGATAATAAAATGTGTCCATTCCTTTTCACACCCCAGAGATGCGCGGAGACACACAGAGATGAAAGGAGCCTCCCTTTGCTCCTGAGGAGTCTGGGGAAATCCGTCCCATGCCGGAAGCTCATTCTAATCAGGACCTTTGTTATTCCGTAGGTTTAATAGCATCCAGGCCCTGTCTGAAACGTCATTTTCAGGATTGACGAAGTTGGAACTGCTCATGATCCATGGTAACGACATCCCCAGCATCCCCGATGGGGCTTTACGCGACCTCCGCTCCCTGCAGGTAAACCCCCGGCATTTATGAGCTCTGGCAATCGCATCCTCTGCATCTATTTGTAAAGAAGGGAAACTGTAATTCTCCCCTAATGATCCATAAAGTTGCTTGTTTGTGACATGAAATGGCAAGCCTAATGTCCTGAGGTTCCTGTCCTATGTATCGGTCTCTATTTTTGGCTGTGAATATATTTTTTAAACTGGGCATTGGGCCAAGACGCTCTTAACCACTGAGCCACACCCCCAGCCTTTACCCCCGTCTCCCCTGCCCTTTTAACTTTTTTTATTTATAGATGGGGTCTGGCTAAGTTGCTGAGGCTGGACTCTAACTTGCGATCCTCCTGGCTCAGCCTCCTGAGCCGCTGGGATGACAGGCGTATGCCACCGTGCCTGGCTGTAAACCAGATTTTTTAAAAAATTTCATTTCTTTGTTGTCTGTCTCGGCTCCTCTCCTTGCAGGTGTTCAAGTTCAGCTACAATAAAGTGCGTGTGATAACCAGGCAGACCCTGCAGGGCCTGTCCAGCTTGATGCGGCTGCACATGGACCACAACAAGATCGAGTTCATCCACCCGCAGGCCTTCCAGGGCCTGCTGTCCCTGCGGCTCCTGCACCTGGAGGGCAACTTGCTCCACCAGCTGCACCCGGACACCTTCTCCACCTTCACCTTCCTGGATCACTTCCGGCTGTCCACCGTGAGGCACCTGTACCTGGCGGAGAACGCCCTCCGAGCCCTGCCCGACGGCATGCTGCAGAACATGCCGCTGCTGGAGAACCTCTACCTGCACGCGAACCCCTGGGCCTGTGACTGTGCCATGGCGTGGCTCCTGGGCTGGGGCGCGCGCTCCAGAGGTAAGGGCAGAGGCGAGCGGTCACCCTCCACCCCACTCTCCTGGAAAACCCTCCCAACTTCTCAGGCCGATTGGTGCATCTTGCACTGGATGAAATGGGCACTCAACCCGATAGTGGTGGCGACCGAGCCGTTAGGAAATCTCCGTTCAGTGGGGCCAATGCATTTACTGACCTTTCAGGAAAACCTACAGGAAGTCATCTCGTCATCGATTACGTGCTAATGAGTTAGGGATTGGCAGCACGAACGCTGGTGATTTCCGGCCCGTGGGTCTCAGCTAGACTGTGGGAAGCTGGGATGGCGAAGGGTCTGGAAATCCTGTCCTGTGAAAATATATCAGAGGATGCTTGGAGAGAGACAGATCTGTGGGTCAGAATAGTCTTTTATGGATGGAAGACAGAGAGAAGGACAGAGAAAGAGAAAGACAGAAAAGGAGAGGTTTATTTTGACTCCTGGTCTCAGAGATCCAGTCCATGCCTGGCCGACGCCATGGCTCTGGCCCAAGGTGAGGCAGAACAAAATGGCGGAAGGGCCTGGAGGAGGAGAGCAGCTCAGGACGTGGCACCAGGAAGCAGAGAGAGCTCTGCTCACCAGGGACAGGATAGAGTCCCCAAAGGCACAGCCCAGTGACCACCTCCTCCAGCCACACCCCACCTGCCTGCAGTCACCACCTGGTTAATCCACTCAAGTGGATTAATCCACTGACTGGGTTACAGCAGCCTGCTCCATGAACATTGGCACCACAAAGCTCTATAGGGCCAGAGTCATCTGTGCCGTTATCTAGAGATCCTGAGTGTGTGCACGCCTTTGCACACGTGTGCCTGGGTATATGTGTGTGTACACGTCTTGTGGTGTGTTCATGTGTGGATTTGCATGCGTACAGTGATTTTCCACATGACTTCAAACAGAATCCCAACGAGCTCATTCAAAGCTGCTCATCATGTGAAAGATACATGGAAAGCTGTTCTCAGGGAAGCGAGAGCGAACACAGAGAACTCGGTGGGAGGTTCCCAGATAAGGCACGGCAACTGGCTCACTCCTACCGGAAACCCACAGGGAGGAGCAGATTCCCAGGGGGCTATCAGAACGTGCTTCCTTCCTTCCGACTTCCCCAAACGCTGGCACCAGCTACACATGCAGAAAAAGCCGTCACAGATGCTGAGTTTCGTAGCAGGGAGAGCGTGTGGTTCTGTTCCGTAGATGTCAGTAGAAGGAGGCTTTCTCGGGTCTAAATAGACGTGTCAAGGATGCAATTGGGCGTGGAACCTGGAGAATGTGTCTGGACAGGGAACAGACATATGGGAGCCATCTCTGGCTGGGGGGTGGTAATTGAAGCCATGCTGAGCCATGAGGCTCAGCAAGGAGAAGAGAGTGGCAAGCAAAGCAGTGCATTCTACCAGGAAAAAACTGGGTGGGGAAAGAGGACCTGCGGAGGAATCTGAACAGAGTCCAGAAAGGAAATGCAGAGAAATTTCAGGGGTGGGATTCCAAGAGGAGAAGGTGTGCAGTGCAAAAAGGAAGATCAGATACACGCACAAGAAAAAGAAGTGATCACTGAGCGGCAGGACAGGCTCCCCACCGCAGCTCGTCCTTCACCTGGAAATATTCTTATGGTTCTCCCTTATTTGTGTAGCTTCTCCTGGACCATCACAGAAGGTAGATTGCATAATGTACGTGAAGGACATTTTTTTGAAACTTAAAAATGCTGGAGAAAACAATGTGTGTTATTCATTAAGCAAAATCTGTTCCTAAGCAGAAAGTGCCTAAGCTCTAAAATACCAGGAAAATATAGTGTAATCAATGTATTGTTTTAATCAGTTTTTCATCACTGTGACCAAAAGACCTGATAAGAAGAATGTAGAGGAGGAGAAGTTTATTTGGGCTCCTGGTTCCAGAGGTTCAGTCCATGGCTGGTCGACGCCATGGCTCTGGCCCAAGGTGAGGCAGAACAAAATGGCGGAAGGGCCTGGAGGAGGAGAGCAGCTCAGGACGTGGCACCAGGAAGCAGAGAGAGCTCTGCTCACCAGGGACAGGATAGAGTCCCCAAGGGCACAGCCCAGTGACCACCTCCTGCAGCCACACCCCATCTACCTGCAGTCACCACCCAGTGAGTCCTTCCAAGTGGATTAATCCACTTAGTAGGTAACACCTCTCACAACCCGATCATTTCTCCTGCGAACCTTCTTGCACTGTCTCACACATGAGCTTTTGGGGACACCTCCCATCTAAATCATATCCTAGATAAGCCAGTAGCATCTTGATCATGATGCAGTAGATTGTGCTGCACACAGTGGTGCACACTGTACTTTTTTTCCACGTGCTCGTTTTGTGTACAACAGTGACAACACATAAATCATGCATAAATCATGCTGTCGGGTGTTACCATGGTTACAACATCACGAGGCATGGGAACTTCTTACCCCCATTATGCTATGAGGGGATCAACATCATGCATTGCTATCAGGGGTCCCAACCTTATGAAGGGGTGCATGGCTGTTGTTATAAGACCCCGGTGACTAAGCACATGGTGTGCTAGAACTGAGGCTTGGAACCCAGGCAGCCAGGAAAGCAAGCCAAGTGTGGTGCGGTCAGTCCATTATGGTCTGAACCTTTCTCTGTTAAAGAAGCACAGTCTTTACAGTCCGGCTTCCCTGCAGAGCTTGGCGCTCTTGGTGTTCTCCTGAACTTACTGGGTGTTTGCTTGATTCTCTGTCGCAGGGGTTCTGAAGTGCAAGAAGGACAAAGCCTATGAAGGAGGCCAGCTGTGTGCCACCTGCTCCAGCCCCAGGAAGCTCCAGAAGCAGGAGATCCTCAAGCTGACCGACATTGCCTGCCTGAAGCCCTCCATAGAGTCACCTCTGAGACAGAACCAGAGCCGCCTGGAGGAGGGAGAGGAGCAGGAACAAGAGGAGGCTGGGGACAGCCAGAGGGCCCTGGAGGACTTCCAATCCCCACCGTGGAACATCACTTTGAATATGACGGACGAGCACCAGAACATGGTCCTGCTGGTGTGTGACATCAGGAAGCCACGAGCTCTGTACAGCATTCAGCTGAACCAGACGGATCCCCCGGAGATCGACGTCAATGCCACACTGGCCTTGGACTTTGAGTGTCCGATGACCAGAGAGAACTACGAAAAGCTGTGGAAGCTGATCGCCTATTACAGCGAAGTCCCTGTCAAGCTGCACCGAGAACTCATGCTCAGCAAGGACCCCAGCGTCAGCTACCAGTACCGGCAAGACGCCGACGTGGACGCCCTCTACTACACCGGCGTCCGAGCCCAGATTCTCGCGGAACCAGAGTGGGTCATGCAGCCGTCCATAGAGATCCAGCTGAACCGACGGCAGAGCACGGCCAAGAAAGTTCTGCTCTCCTACTACGCCGAGTCCTCTCAAACGGTTTCCCCCAAAGACACCAGGCACACTCGGAGCAGAAGCTGGGTCATGATCGAGCCCGATGGGGCCACACAAAGGGCTCAGACGGTCTTGGAGGGGGGTCAATGTCAGTTGAGCTGCAATGTCAAAGCGTCCGAGAGTCCATCCATCTTCTGGATGCTTCCAGATGGCTCCATCCTCAAGACGCCCATGAATGACCAGAATAGCAGGTTCTCCATCCTCAGTGGTGGGCAGCTGAGGATCCAATCCATGGAGCAGTCCGACTCTGGGTTGTACCAGTGTGTGGCTCAGGTGAGGGATGAAGTCACCCAAATGGAGTACAGGTTGCTTGTGATAGCTGCCCCCAGTCAGCCCCTGGAGAGAGATACAGTGACCATTGATAAGGACCCAGGGCAGTCGGCCATGCTGCCTTGTAGTACGTTGGCAGTCCCCGAAGCCCAAGTTACTTGGATTCTTCCAAACAGAAGGATGGTCAGCGCCAGGGCCAATACATCCCATGCCTACGTGCTGGCAAACGGATCTCTCTCCATCCCCAAACTCCAAGTTGGTGACAGTGGTTACTACAGGTGCGTGGCCGTCAACCGCCAAGGGGCAGATCATTACACGGTGGGAATCACGGTGAATAAGAATGGACCTGGCAGGTCCCCCAAGAGGGGCAGACGTCCAGGTGCCAAAGTGCTTTCCAGAGCAAGGGGAGATGTTGTGGAGGACGAGGGAGGATCAGGGACAGGCGAGGAAGATGACCCTTCAAGGAGAGCGCCACACCCAAAGGACCAACAGACGGTCATGAACACAAGGGACAAGGCTCCCCTTGGAGATAAGAAAATCAAGAAGGGGCGAAGGAAACTGAAACTCTGGAAGCATCCCCAGAAAGAACCGGCGGGCACCGTGGCGGAAGGGCGCCGAGTGTTTGAGTCCAGGCGCAGGATCAATATGGAAAACAAGCAGATCAATCCAGAGCGCTGGGCAGATATCTTAGCCAGAGTGCGAGGTAAAAACCTCCCCAAAGGCACAGAAGGACCCCGGGTCCTCGAAACAACTACTTCTCCATCCGTGAGTCCAGAAGTGACACCTCTTGTCCCGGCCGTTTCTCCCCCCTCCGTATCTCCAGCGCAGACAGTAGCCAGCGACGAAGGATCCTCAGAGGACGCGTCTCTGTTTGGTGAAGAGGAGCAGGTGTCAAGCACCATCTCTGCAACCAGGATGAGACTGGGACCCACGCACTATGGGGTTGCCCTTGGAGAATCCCAAGTCACGGGGGCACCTCTGGAAGAAGAAGTGCTTGAGGATGAGTTGGCCGGGAAGATGGAGGACACAGCTCCCACCGAGGGCGATGTGAAGTGGGCTGTGGCTCCCACCCTGACGTCAGAGCCTTCGGCGTCATCTCCTGCCCTACAGACCTCAGGCACAGTCTACGAAGAGCCCACGGATGGAGAGACAGCAGCAGAGACTTGGTCCACCATAGTGGACGTCGCGTCCATGCCAGGACGTACGACGGATGAAGACGAGGCTCCCCTGGACACGGTCTCCTTGGCGGAGTCTGAGATAGTGCAATTCCTTCATGAAGATCTGGAGACCAATTTGGAACCAGGGGAGGAGAGGACTTCTGCCCACTTTCCTCCAACCCCCACTGTGTGGGTTGCTGACTCCTCTCCATCGGAGTCCTTAGGAGACCCAGATGACCCAGCCCTGTCACCTCTACAAGGACCAACTGACAATTCCCACTTTGAGAAAAGTAGACTAAGCACCCAAAATACTCCACCAACTAAACGGGACTTGGAGGAGACATCTCAGAGAGATCCAAGCCCGTCCAGAGCTTCAGAGACAGAGGGGCAAGACATGAAACCCACCATTCTGCCAGACGCCACAATGCCCGCCATGAGCCGCATCTCCCCATTCGCACAGCTCAGGGAATCCACGCCTGGCTCCCTCCTGGACCAGGGTACCACCATGGTAGCCATGACAAGAAGGAGCCAAAAGACCACTCCACCATCAGCTTTGGTCACTCCATCTTCTCCAAGGAGGGCCAAAGGGAGGAGGAGATTACGTCCCAACAAATACCACCATCGGCATAAACAGACCCCGGCAACAACTTTGGCCCCAACAGAGACGTCTTCTCCACCACCAACTCAAGTCCCTGAGATGAAGATTCCCAACCAAGTAGAAGACTCCAACCCAACCTCTGGGGTTGATTACACAGTCAACATCCCCAGGCAGCTGAACCCGGAGAAGCATCCAAAAGCAGTATCCAAGGGATCCCCACGGAGGAAAAGTGGGAAGAGGCTGAACAAACATCGTTCCTCCACTTCTACAGTAAGTCCAGTGATATCTGTGTCCACGCACAGCCCCTCTCCAGAAAATAAACATGAACACGTTACTACTCCCAGTTCAGAAACAACGCTTCCGCTTAGAACTGTCCCTCTGAACACTGGGGACCCATATGTGGTCACTGGAGTGGAAGACGAGATAACAACCACCACGAAAATGCCTTCCTCTCACGCTGAATTCCAAGAGACGATTCCAGCCACACACAAACCTGAGTCAGATGGAAAAGAAATGGCAAGTTATGGTGTCACGGAGGCGAACCATTATGAAACGGACACATTAGTCCACAGTACATCTTCCATGGGTGTGTCACCAACTTCTGCTTCCTGGGTTTCCACTGTGGGGGCTTTGAAGGACGAATCTCCTGTTTTAAGCATTTCTGGAGTCCCCAATTGGAGCCTCCCAAGGACAGCCCAGCCCAGGACATTACAAACAGAAATACCTGGTACCAATTTGGGGGAAGACCTCACAGATCCACACTTTTTGAAAGAGCAGGAAGACGTGGATTCTACTTATGAATTTTCACCCTCTGCTCCGGTCTCCACACCATTTCAACTGGAGGAATTTGGTGTCTCCACCACTGTCTCAAATATCAAAGTAGAGTGGTCTTCAAGTCAGGCAGAAACCACCATCAATGGTCAGGATCATGGCGAAACCACTCTGGTCCATGGTTCTTCTGAAACAGGACCACAGAGTCCCATCTCAACTCCTGCCCAGTTGGAGGAGGTAGCCCCTCCGTCCCTACCCACCACTCCTGCATCATTGGGACAAACCACTACCAAACCAATACTTCTTACCATGAGAACATCTCCAACACCAACAGAGAACAAGGGACATGTTTTCTTGAATTCCATGGGGAATCCAGAAACCAAAGGACCCCCAGTGAACCACGAGGGGACTCAGCGTCAGTGGAGGCCCAGTGAATTATCTACCCCATCTTCCCACCAGGATGGACTGAACTCATCTCCACAGCAGGAGCTGGGAAAAGAAGCATCGGATATTAGGAACAGAAACAGCCTGTTCCGTGTTCCAGACAGTCATGGTCAGGTTGGGAGAGTTCACATATCTCCGCCACCAGCCAGAGACCCCGCCAAACCTATCCTACCACGAGGAACAGCAAGAACACCGCAGACGGGCACACAGAGCTCCTTACGATACTTTGCAACTTTCCAGCCGTCTGGTCACTCCACCAACAAACTGCAAATAAGCACATCTCCTTCAAGGGTTTTTCCAGAGAACAAACACTTTACGACTGCAAAATTAGCTAGCACAACAGCTCCGGTTCCGTTGTACCCGTACAAACCTGGCATTCCTAGTACGTTGACCGACCAAAGAATGGACCGACTCAACGGCGACACCAAACTATTTGCGAGTAATAGCATCCCTGAGTCAAGGAATCCCGTTGGTGAGCTTCCAAAGTCAAGAGTCCCTCCTTATTCCTTCGGGAGATTCCCTTTCTTTATCAACAGGACTCTCTCCTTCCCACAGTTAGGGGTCACACTCAAGCCTCAGACATCCACCTCTCCTGCCCCAGTAACGAGACAGAGAAAACTGAACCCCAGTCCCTACAACAGGGTGCATTCTCACGGCATCACCCACGTGGACTTTGGACCACCAGCTCCTCCACTGCGCCCTCCCAGGACCACGGCACCCCCTTCAACTCACCGACAGAATTTCCCCCTGGTCTACTCCACCCACAGCTCCATGCCTTTGGTGACGTCTTCCGGCCAGTCTTCCGGAAGCTTCCATCAGAGCAGCTCCAAGTTCTTTGCTGGAGGATCCTCGACATCCAAATTCTGGATGCTTGGGGAAAAGCCCCAAATTATCACCAAATCTCCACAGACTGTGTCCGTCACGGCCGAGACGGATTTCACGTTCCCATGTGAGGCCACAGGGAAACCTAAGCCCTTCATTACCTGGACGAAGGTTTCTACAGGTAAGGGGTTTAAGCATCTGTGTTTTGACCACGGTTGTGTTTCTGGAGTCTGTGAACACAGGCAGAACCAGGACTCTGGGAAACTCATGGATTGGTGGGATGAGGGAAAACATCTGAGAACTTAGACTTAGTTCCTTTACAGGGAACGGAAGCCAGGACCTAGCATGTGGGTGAGATATTAATGGTGACATAAAAAAGTGCCATTTGGTCCCATAAATAGGAAATATCCTGGCTTTGAGATATTCTATAAGGGATCCTCTTGCCTTCCCCCATTTGGGGGAACCCATGTGAGATTGGAGGGGGATTGAGGATACATCGGCAAATCCCCTTTCGTCCACCTGCCAGCTTGCAAAGATACACCAAGTTTGGTCTGAGCTAACCAGTCACTACTTTGTCACCTAGAATTGTGGTGTATATGCTTGCCCAAAGTCCCACAGCCTGAGTGGCTTAAATAACAGATTTATTCTTCTTTAGTCCTGGAGGCTGGAGGTCCATGGACTAGGTGTGGGCAGGGCTGGCTCCTCCCGAGGCCTCTCTCCTTGACTTCCCTGGGTCCTCACAAGGATGTCCCTCTGTGTCCTCATCTCCTCTTCTTCTGAGGACCACAGTCCTGTGGAGTCAGGCCACCCTGAGGACCTCACTTCCCCTCCATCACCTCTGAAAAGACCTGTCTCCACACACAGGCATGTCCCAAGGTCCTGGGGTCAGGCCACTCTGGGGACTTCATTTTCCCTGGATCCATTCTTACATCTTGGGGGTTAGCATTGCGGTGTGTGAATTTGGGGGAACCCAGTTCATTCCACGACCATGGCCTGTACTTGGAATCCTGTGATATCCCAAGAGCTTCCTGCTGCACAAATGGACCATCTGTTTTGCCTCATTAGCACAACAATCTCCAGGTTATTGGAGAAAAATAACAGCTGAGAATGGCCATCCGTCCACTCCACCCTCTCTTTCCTCCTTTCTTCTCTCTAGCACGGCTGCGCCAATCAGCCTGGGTTCTGATCAGAGGATTTTACGTTCCTTCTCCGTATGGATAACATAGGAATTCTAGATGCTGTTTGCACGGAGAGGAGCTGGATTTTCAGTGCTCAGGACTATCTCCCAAATGCTGGGAGTGTCCCCGAGGTTCACAGAGGCTCTGGGCTAAGTACTCGATCAGCTCAGTGTTTAAAGGCATATGTTTTCCTAACCATTTAATATGTGCTTGAAGTAGTAAAGGGCAGACACCTGTGTTTTCCTTTGCAAGAATCCATTCCTCCATTGCGATATTCCATTTGGACTAATTCTTATGACTTTCCACACCTCAACCCACTAGAGAGTATCCCTGAATCCCTCACCTGATATTCAGATTTTTTCTTCTACAACTCCAGGAATCCATCCCTAATGCTGACTGACCTTTGGTTAGCTGATTCTAAGCCGGGCACGGTGGTGCAAATCTGTCATCCCAGTGACTTGGGAGGCTGAGGCAGGAGGATCTCAAGTTGGAGGCCAGCCTCAGCAACTTAGCTTGTAATCCACCGTTGTGGACATGGACACCACATTGATTCTGTTGTAGCTTTGCCATCAGACACATTAAAGGAGATTTTTTGACCTAGATATCTGACACCTACCCTGGGCTGATACTCAGGGGGTTCCGGTGGCCCTTCCTGTCTACCTCAAACCCGATGAAGTTAGTAATTCCACATCATAAAATGCCTTACCAAGGACCCCGTGGATGAGGGTCAGCAGGGGGGTGGACCTACCCACGCTCTCCTGCCATTCAGGAGGACTCAGCACCAAAGCTGGAGGGTTTCAGAGCTGAGTTCTAGAAGGCAGGGAGGCCACTCCAGCACCAACCATGACCTCCTTCCTAGGACCTGGTGGGCTGGGAGGACTCTGCTGAGCCTGGTGCAGGAGAGGCTGGCTGTGGGTTTGGCAGAGTCTGGAAACACAGCCAAGCACTGACCTTGTTCTGGCTGGAATGACCCATCTTTTATGGAAAGCAGTGTCATAAAAGGACACAAGCTTATCACTCGGGAGGTCACCAAGCAGTAGTACATGGCAACAAAAAGAGCTTCACTGTGGCCTGTATATATATATGCCTATAATTCCAGCAAATCAGGAGGCTGAGGCTGGAGGATTACAACGTGGAGGCCAGCCTCGGCAACTTAGCCAGGCCCTAATAACTTAGTGAGACCCTGTCTCGAAACGAAAAATAAATAAGAAAGGCTGGAATTGTAGCTTACTGGCAAAGCGCCCCTGGGTTTAATTTCCAAAAAATAACAAAAAGGAAGAAAGAAATGGGTGGGGGGAACAAGAATAAGAGAAGTTTTTGCAAATCTCTGTGGGAAGGGAGCTGATGAGGCTTAGAATCAAGTGTCTTGAAAAACGTCAGCAGTCTCTGGAGCCTTTGGGGCGAGGTGTCTAGTACCTGGCTTTGGGGGGAGCCGGACGGGGAGGAGGCGGAGGCTGATAAGGAGGAGGTTGGGACGGTCTCTGGCCTGGGTGGGTTGAACATGAAAACCCACTTAGAAGCCAGTCTTTTTCTGTCTAGGAATTGACCCGTCCTAGCTGGGGCAGGCCCTGCGATGGTCAGCAAGCCCCCAGATGTCAAAGCATCTGATACACAGGCTTCCGACAGAGGCTAAGCTTAGCGGAGTCCAGGAGGACAGACAGGCTGGGAAATACGGAAACTTCAGAGACAGGGACACAGAAATCGGTGCCTGCCGGCCGCACCACCAGCTGCAGGGAGGTCCTTTCAGTCGTCACAGGGAAAACGTGAGCTGGTGCTCAATTCAACCAGAATCACCCGGCCAATTTCTCTTCCTGTGAACTCAGGGGTCCCTGGGGGTGGAGGTGCACCCCCACGAGTTCCTAAGAAACCCTCAGCATCGGCGAGGGAAGGACTGTATGTCCCGTAACCAAACCGAGGAAACAGAGCGTTTGGGGACAGCGTGGAGATACTGGTGGGTCCCAGGATCCTCCACGACTCTCTGCTTGAAGACAGTCCATCCCCTTGGTTCTAGGACCAGAGAAAGAAAAGGGAGAAACTAAACATTCTCCTCTCCTTTTTCCCCCATCATGCTTTGTTTTTGTGGCTAAAAAAGTTAACATTTACTCTCAGATTTCAAGCTTGCGGTAACCGTGATTACCGTGAGTAACAAAGATGGCCTGGACTTATTTCCGTGTCCTTTGACTAACCTCTTCCTGATCCCCCCTGTTATGGTTCTGATGTCAGGTGTCCCCCAAAAACTCATACGTGAGAAAATGCAGGAAGGTCCAGGGGTAGAATGATTGGATTATGAGAGCTGTAAACTAAGTGGATTAATCCACTTGAATGGATTAACCAGGTGGTGACTGCAGGCAGGTGGGGTGTGGCTGGAGGAGGTATCACTGGGCTGTGCCTTTGGGGACTCTATCCTGTCCCTGGTGAGCAGAGCTCTCTCTGCTTCCTGGTGCCACGTCCTGAGCTGCTCTCCTCCTCCAGGCCCTTCCGCCATTTTGTCCTGCCTCCCCTTGGGCCAGAGCCATGGCGTCGGCCAGCCACGGACTGAACCTCTGAAATTATGAGCCTTCAGTAAATTTTTCCTCCTGTAAAATTGGCTTGATCACAGGGATGGAAGCGCTGGCTGAGACCACCCCCCACCCCTGGCTTCTGGTGACCACCTTTCTACCCTCTGCGTGCGAGCTCAGCTTTTGTAGGTAGATCCCTCAGTACATGAGACCAGGCAGGAGTGGTTTCTGTCCCTGACTCATTTTGGTTTGTGTCCCGTTGGTTGGTCTATGCTGTTCCTCATGCAGGGTCTCCTTCCTTGCAACGCCTGAGCGGTGTTCCCTGGTGCCCACAGGACAGGCTTTCTTATCCATTCCTCTCTTGATGGACACTGAGGTTGCTTCCGTATCTTGGGTACTGTGCACAGCACTGCGATGAACCTGGGTGCGGGTGTGTCTTTCTGTACTGATTTAGTGGCCTATAAATACACACCCAGCAGTGCATTTGCGGCAGCCCAGGCTCGTCCCATTGATTTTTCATTGTTGAGGAACCTCTGTGCCATTTTCCCTGACGGTTGTGGGCATTTTCTTTCCCAGCCATGTACAAGGGATCCCTTTCCAAGCCTCTCTCCCACGCTGCATTTGCAGTTTGGGGTTTAAAGAGGAGGACACCAGCCGGGCGCGGTGGCTCGAGCCTGTCATCCCAGCACTTAGGGAGGCTGAGGCAGGAGGATCGGGAGTCCAAAGCCAGCCTCAGCAATGGCGAGGCTCTAAGCAACTCAGTGAGACCCTGTCTCTACATAAAACACAAAATAGGGCTGGGATGTGGCTCAGTGGTCGGGTGCCCTTGAGTTCAATCCCTGGCACCACCATGAGCTGAGTCCTGAGGCCACACGGAAGGGGTGCCTTTGGGGTGAGACCTAACTGCGTGCGTTCTGATTCACCAGGAGCTCTCATGACGCCCACCACCAGGATCCAAAGGTTTGAGGTTCTCGCCAATGGCACCTTGGTTATCCGCCGGGTGCAGACGCAGGACCGGGGTCAGTACATGTGCACAGCGAGCAACCCGCACGGCGTGGACAAGATGGTCGTGGTGCTGTCCGTCACCGTGCAACAGCCCCAGATCCTGGCTTCGCGCTTCCAGGACGTCACTGTGTACCTGGGAGACACAGTCGCTATGGAGTGCCTGGCCAAGGGCACCCCGGTCCCCCAGATCTCCTGGATCTTCCCGGACAGGAGGGTGTGGCACACCGTGTCCCCCGCAGAGGGACGCATCACGCTGCATGAGAACCGGACCCTGTCCATCAAGGACGCGTCCTTCTCGGACAGAGGCGTCTACAAGTGCGTGGCCAGCAACGCAGCGGGGGCGGACAGCCTGGCCATCCGCCTGCACGTGGCGGCGCTGCCCCCCGTCATCCATCAGGACAAGGCGGAGAACATCTCGCTGCCCCCGGGGCTGAGCATCCACGTCCACTGCTCCGCCAAGGCCGCGCCGCCGCCCAGCGTGCGCTGGGTGCTCGGGGACGGCGCCCAGATCCGCCCGTCGCAGTTCATCCGCGGGAACCTGTTCGTCTTCCCCAACGGGACGCTGTACATCCGCAACCTGGCGCCCAAGGACAGCGGCCGCTACGAGTGCGTGGCCGCCAACCTGGTGGGCACCGCGCGCAGGACCGTGCAGCTCACCGTGCAGCGCTCGGCCGCCAACGCGCGCATCACCGGCACGTCCCCGAGGAGGACGGACGTCAGGTACGGCGGGACCCTGAGGCTGGACTGCAGCGCCGCCGGCGACCCCTGGCCGCGCGTCCTCTGGAGGCTGCCGTCCAAGCGCATGATCGACTCGCTCTTCAGGTAGGGCTCCTCCTGGGTCCGGTCACTCCCTGGGACCTGCGCTCGTCCTGGATGTTGGGGACAGACTCGGTGGCCCAAAGGAGCGTGGATCCCTGTCCGGTATGAGTACGTCCAGGCACTGCTCCCTGTGTGTCCTCTATCACACAGAGAGACCTGCGTGAGCTCGTGCGGTGCACAGCACAGCCACCAGGGAACCTGCAGCCCCAGGTTCCCCCAGTGCCGAGGAAACCTGCAGGACAGTCTCTATCTGCCATGCATCCAGCTGTCATCTGCCTGTCTGTCTATCTCTCTATCTATCATCTATGTCTGCACCTATCTATCATCTATCCATATAGCTACTATCTATCTCTAGATCATTTATTATTTATTGATCTATCTGTCATCCACCAATCCTGTCTGTCTAGGTGGCTGTCACAGCCTGGGTGGGGCTGCTCCTGGCACCTGGTGCGTGGAGCCCAGAGAGGCTGCTCCAGACCCTGCAGTGCACAGCACAGCCCAGCTCAGAGAACCCCCAGCCCTAGAGGTCCCCAGTGCAGAGGAAACCTGCAGGACAGAGTCTCTATGTGTCATCCATCCATCCAGCTGTCATGTGTCGATTATCTATCTATGTATCTATCATCTATCTTTCTATCATGATTGACATATCTATAATCTATCAGTCATCTATCTTTAATTAGCCTATTGTGCATGGAAACCTTTTTCTGCCCACTTAGTATTTTTGTCCTGTGTATCCCCTCTTCTTCCATCTACAGGTGAGTGATGCATCTATTGTTGTATCATCCATCTATTCATTTATCTATTATCTGTCCGTCAATCTGTCACCTGTCTATCATCTATGCCTCAATCCATTATGTGTCAATTAATCAGCCATCTATCTTCTATGTACTGGCTATGGATTACTTATCAGTTTAATAGCTATCATATCATTAATTTATGGCCACAGTTTTCACTGGGACATTGTGTGTCCCCCTCTCCAGGGGACATTCAGGAGCGTGGAGGCATTTCTAGGGGATTGTGTGCTCCTGGCTTTCCGTGGGTGGAGACCTGGGATGCTGCTGTCACTTCTGGATGCCGTGGGTGTCCCCCACCACAGAGATCCACCCACCTGCAGGTGCCGGTAGTGCCGGAGACACCCGAGCTCTCTGCAAACGCCACAGTGCATGTGTCTTTCCTAAGACTTTCTAGAAAGATTTAGGAAAGACTTTCCTAAGAAGAGAGAGACAGGCAAGTGGAGGTGAGAAGCCTCACCCTGCAGTGGACGAAGGCTGGTGTGCGTGTGTGTCCTGCATCTGCAGTGGCTCAGGCAGGAACCACCCCAGGACGGGACCAGAGCCCAGTCCCTGTGTTCCGGGTCCCTTGCACCCTAGGGCCCCTCCCAGACTCTTCCAATGCAGGAAGAGAGGCTCAGCCCCTCGGCCGCCCTGCCCTTTAAACCTCAGACAGTGGGCGGTGCCTGCCGGCTCCTGCACAATCCATGCAAAACACCACGTATCCGCTTTTTCCTGGCATCCCTTCCAGCCGAGCCCATGGGCTTTCCATCTTCGACTCTGGCCTGGCCCCGGCCGGCCGTGTTGAAAGGACAGCAGAATGCAGCAGCCCGGTCGTCCCGGGAGGCTGTCCCCGTGATCCCAGATCATAAATCACTATGGCTGCGGCTTCGTTCTTACCAAATCCCCACGGGTTCCATTCTGAGGCTGGTGCAATGACAGAGAGCATGGCAGCCCTTTTGGAAACGTGTGAATCTATCCCAGAGCAGGCTCTCTGGCCCGCCTGCAGGTCGGGATTCTGTCCAGCACAGGCACCGTTTGAAAATACAGATGTTGGAACCCGCCCAGCTCCTGACCCCAGGAAGCCAAATTCCTCAGGAGGGACAGACCCTGGGTCTGCTTCAGATTGTCTGACGCTCGATTGCAGCTGGGCTGGGGATCATTGCTAGAGAAGCTTCGCTATGCTTAGAAACGGAGGCTGCTGAGGGACCTTTTGGATTCAAGCTCATCCCAATGCATATGGAAGTGTGTTCCCTTACCCTGTTATTCTCAATCGCCTTCCCAAGTCTGTGGCTTGATCGACACAAACAGACCACGACACCCTTTACCTCGTCAATGTCGGTGCTTGCTTTTGTTAACAATGATCAAGCCTGTCATCCCAGCACTTTGGGAGGCTGAGGCAGGAGGATCACGAGTTCAAAGCCAGCCTCAGCCAAAGAGAGGCCCTAAGCAACTCAGTGAGACCCTGTCTCTACATAAAACACAAAATAGGGCTGAGGGTGTGGCTCAGTGGTCGAGTGCCCCTGAGTTCAATCCCTGGTACCAAAAAAAAAAGATCAATAAGTCTGTATCAATCATCTATCTTCATATATCATATATAGAGAATATATATTATATATATGTTCTAGATATACATCTATATTTTGCATTCTGCTTGTATTATATATATATATCTAGTTTGCAAGCAGAATATATACACATGATACATGCATCTGTCTCTCTCTGTCTCTAAATATATATATATATATATAATGGTCAGGATTTTTGCGTGTGTACGTGTGTGTTTTAAAACTCTGTGACACAATCCTAGTCACGCCATTAGAATAAAAAGCTGTGTTTAGGAACTATTAAGAGATTAGGATTCAAGTACAACCAGTCCCTACAACACTGCCATTATAAAGTGTGACTCATGGAGATTTCCATGTGGGCAACTTTGAAGGCAAAAAGTCCCAAATATTGTCACGAATCCTCTGAAGTCTGTTCTGAACGGCTCCAGGACACCCCAGTGTCTATTCAAAGTGTCACGTGCAAAAGGAAGGTCTGTGACTGCCTCCGTGTTGCCCACGGCTTCCTAAACCGCAGGCTCAGAGGTCCTTGGTCTTCCCCTGGAGGCGGAGAAGCCAGCCTTTGGCTTTGACCTGATGGCTGTCCTTTGGCCTCAGTTACAGATCCTAAGGAGTCTCACCAAGGTGTTAAAATCCCAGAGTTAGCATTGGGCACATCCACGGCTGCCTGGACGATGTCACAGCCGCTTTGCCATTCTGGTCATGGGACACATTGTTGAAACAATGTCAAGAGTCGAAAGAGTCTCAAGGGTTTTCTTTAGAAAGAATGTAACCTCTTTGTGCCCTTAAGGGACATGGCTTCCCTCCGGGACGGCTGCATTTCCTCTGATTGTGCACATACAGCCAACTTTACCCTGTGACACAGATATTTGATCACACACATGCACGCACACAAGAATAGAGAGCTGGAGTCACAGACGGCGTTGAACATCCCCGGATCCACAGCCAGGGCTGCCCACGGTCAGGCATTCAGGGGATTCCTACGTGTGGTACATCGTTTCCACCTGTGGACGCGGTCCCTGGACGCTACAGAAATCCACGGGGCTTCTGCACAGGCACCTGCATCCGCTGACCCTTCTCCAAACCAACCTTTTCTAGGAATTGGCCAATGTTCGCAGGTGGTCAAAGTCTTCCATGTACCGTTGTTTCAAATAGCTTCCTAATGATCCTTTGGATTCCCCCAAATCAGTTCTCGTGTCTCCTTTTGTATCTTTATTTTATTTATTTGAATTTCCTTGCTTTTTGTCTTGGTCTAGCTAAGTGCACATGAGGGTGACTGTTTGTATTGATAATATCCTAAATATTGCCAAAAATAATCTAGAAGAAAATATGTTGAATTTTATCAACACACACACACACACACACACAACCACTGCTTAAAGAGATAGAAATGCCCCCCCTAATTTGATCATTATACATTGTGTACAGGTACTGAAGCATCATGAAGGACCTCCTAAAGATCTACAATTTTTATATACCAAATTTTAAACAAAAAAGGTTAAAAGAACCAGTTTTGCGCACCCAATAGAAATAAATTTAAAGAACACACATTTAAACTTATTTATTTGTTTTTGGTACCAAGAATTAAACCCAAGGATGCTTAACCACTGAGCCACATCCCCAGACATTTTTTTTTTTGGTACTGGAGATTGAACTCAGTGGCACTCGACCACTGAGCCACCTCCCCAGCCCTATTTTGTGTTTTATGTAGAGACAGGGTCTCACTGAGTTGCTTAGCACCTCGCCATTGCTGAGGCTGGCTTTGAACTCGGGATCCTCCTGCCTCAGGCTCCCTAAGTGCTGGGATGACAGGCTTGTGCCACCGCGCCAGGCTTCCAGACATTTTTATTTATGTATTTATTTTTCTTTTGAGACAGGGTCTTGCTAAGTTGTTTAGGGCCTCACTAAGTTACTGATGCTGGCTTTGAACTTGGCCATCCTCCTACCTCAGCCTCCGGAGCTGCTGGGATTATAAGCACTAGCCACCACACCAGGCTTCCAAGTTTTGCTTTTAATTCATACATAATAACTGCACATATTCGTGGGCTACCCTCTGATAATTGCATACCTGTGCGAGATATTAATGCATCCATTTGGGATAACCCCGTCTTGAACACCTCATATCAGATCTTTGTCTTGGAAAGATGCGACATTTTCCCTTTGAGCTTTTTTGACATATGGCTCATTTTTTTGTTTTATTCCTGGGACCTCCAGCCGGGTGGAGTGTTCGTAAGACTGACCCCCTGACTCATGTCTCTTCTTCTCCGGCAGCTTCGACGCCCGGACGAAGGTGTTCACCAACGGGACCCTGGTGGTGAAGTCGGTGACCGACAAAGACGCAGGCGACTACCTGTGCGTGGCCCGGAATAAAGTCGGGGATGACTATGTGCTGTTGAAAGTGAACGTGGAGATGAAGCCCGCCAAGATCGAACACAAGGAGGACAACGACCACCGCGTCTTCTACGGGGGCGACCTCAAAGTGGACTGCGTGGCCACGGGGCTGCCCAACCCGGAGATCTCCTGGAGCCTCCCCGACGGCAGCTTGGTGCATTCCTTCCTGCAGGCGGACGACAGCGGGGCGCGCACCAAGCGCTACGTGGTCTTCAACAACGGCACCCTCTACTTCAACGAGGTGGGCATGCGCGAGGAGGGCGACTACACCTGCTTCGCCGAGAACCAGGTGGGCAAGGACGAGATGCGCGTCCGCGTCAAGGTGGTGGCCGAGCCCGCCGCCATCCGCAACAAGACGTACTCCGTGGTGCAGGTGGCTTACGGGGAGCTGGTCACCGTGCCTTGCGAAGCCAAGGGAGAGCCCATGCCCAAGGTGATCTGGCTGTCTCCAACCAACAGGCTGGTCCCCGCCTCCTCCGACAAGTACCAGGTCTACGACGACGGGACCCTCCTCATCCAGAAAGCCCAGCGCGCCGACAGCGGCAACTACACCTGCCTGGTCAGGAACAGCGCGGGCGAGGACCGGAAAACCGTGTGGGTTCAGGTGCAGGTGCAGCCACCGCGGATCAACGGGCACCCTGGTGCCACAGCCACGGTGCGGGAGGTCGCGGTCGCGGGCAGCCGCAAGCTCATCGACTGCCAGGCGCGGGGCATCCCGGCGCCGCGGGTGCTGTGGGCGTTCCCCGAGGGCGTGGTCCTGCCCGCGCCCTACTACGGGAACAGGGTCACCGTGCACCGCAACGGCACGCTGGACGTCCGCAGCCTCAGGAAGAGCGACTCGGTGCAGCTGGTGTGCATCGGCCGCAACGAGGGGGGCGAGGCCCGGCTCACCGTGCAGCTCACGGTGCTGGAGCCCGTGGACAAGCCGGTGTTCCACGACCCGGTCAGCGAGAAGATCACGGCCACCGCCGGCCACACCATCAGCCTCAACTGCTCGGCCGCGGGGACCCCGCCGCCTACGCTGCTGTGGGTCCTGCCCAATGGCACGGAGCTGCTGAGCGGGCAGCAGCTGCAGCGGTTCTACCACAAGAGGGACGGCATGCTGCACATCAGTGGCCTGGCCTCAGGGGACGCGGGCGCCTACCGCTGCGTGGCGCGCAACGCCGCGGGCCACACGGAGAGGCTGGTGTCGCTGAAGGTGGGGTTGAAACCCGAAAAGAGCAGCCAGTACCACAACCTGGTGAGCATCATCAACGGTGAGAACCTCCGCCTGCGCTGCGCCCCTCCAGGGGGTCGCCAGGGCCGATTCTCTTGGACCCTCCCCAACGGGAGGACTCTGGAGGGTCCCCAAACCCTGGGGCGCATCTCCGTGTTGGAAAACGGGACCCTGACGGTGCGCGAAGCCTCCGTGTTCGACAGGGGCACCTACGTGTGCAGGATGGAGACCGACTATGGCTCTTTGGTCGTGAGCACCCCGGTCATCGTGATTGCCTACCCGCCGCGCATCACCAGCGAGCCAGTGCCCGTCATGTACACCCGGCCCGGGAGCACCGTGAAGGTCAATTGCATGGCGATGGGCATCCCCAAAGCCGAGATCACCTGGGAACTGCCCGACAAGACGCATCTGACCGCCGCAGCCCAGGCACGACTTTACGGGAACAGATACCTGCACCCACAGGGATCGCTGACCATTCAGCACGCCACCAAGCAGGACGCTGGCTTTTACAAGTGTACAGCCAGGAACATCCTGGGCACGGACTCCAAAACCACCTACATCCACGTCTACTGAAAGCCCCCCAGGACCCGGTGGCGGTGGCGGGCAGATGCTCCTTGGCGGGAAACAACCAGGGATCATTTGTAAGGAAATTCAGGGTGTGGGGGATTGCAGCTGCCCTCACTGTGGCACGTTGGTCCCCATGGACTCCAAAGTGAGGCTGACCTTGACCTAGCCTCTTAGCAAAAACAAGTGCTGATACACACAGCAAGGACGACCTGGCTTGCCTGGGAACTTTTGTTTAAATATTGACAGCTGACAAACCATCTCAACGTGCATTCCCAGGGGACTTTTACTACTACAGTTTCTCATTTGCAAATATCACTCAGCTGCCATTCCAAGCATCCCTCAGATGCTTAAGGAACATTCTCTGAAAATAAGCCAGAGGGATGAACAGTGCCTTCCTACTCCCGGGAAAGATCATCATCTCGTGAATGCTGGGCAGTTTTCACATGATGGAACATTCCACAAGTTTCCGGTTATTTCCTCCGTAGCTTCAAAATCCCAGCATCTCCCATAAGGAGCTCAGAGCCAGAATGATTAATGCCATTTTTTTTTTAAAGTCTCCTCTTTTGATATGCGTACGGTTGCTGTGTTCGATGTAAAGACTCTTCTTCCTGGAAGCCACTTTTTATATACTGTTATAAATATATATATATAATTTTTTTTTCTTTCCAATCAGACGATGAGAGTAGAAAGACTTTCTAGCTCATTAGAAATAATAAATTATTGGTCTTTACAAGACTCGGGTACATTACAGCCAACATGGAAATACAATTAACACAGATTTCTCCCTAGCTGCCTTCTGACATGCCACAGTGGGCGGGGGGGGGGACGCTGGGATATTGACTTTCCTCATGTCAAATTAATCTTGGAAGCCGTAGTTGGGTGATGTAAGAAGAGTGGAAGGAAAACACAAACCCAGGTCCCCATAGAACCAAATCCAGAGTCTTCTTTAAAAAAGAAAAAAAGCCAGGAGATTTCTGTGCAGTATGTGACCTGTCCATCAGGTCCTCCCAGCTGCCCGTCCCCCTGCCCAGGTCAGGCTGCTCTGTAGGACTTCAAGAGAGCTGCTGTTTCCATGACTGCTTTACTGTATTTTTAAGGTCAATATACTGTACATTTGACAATAAAGGGATATTTTCCAAAGAGCTAGGCTGGACAATCATGATCATTTCAAGAGCAAGTGAATTTGGGGCTCCATCGGAGCTTTGGAAAAACTGCATTTATCCGCCACATTTCAGTTTTTCTATTCCCTGTAAGTTTTTAGACAGGGAAGGAAATGGGAATTTTTGCTTTATTTACTTTTCTTTTTCTCTCTCTCTTTCTTTTTTTTTTTTTTTTTTTTTTCTGGTCAAAGACATAGTCTGCATGTACAGGCGTTCCTGAAACAGGAAACTCCCTCATTCCTTCGCTTCTCCAGGGAGGGAGAAAAACAGCGAACTTCAGATAAACACGCTGAGAGGTACCCAGCTCTCAGCGTTTTGACGAACACACTTCTGCCGATGCTTAAATACTGTCAGTCCCTACGTGAAAGAATGCGTGCTTTTCTTTTAACGTGTCCGGGGGAAGCACAGAGTATGTGTCATTCATTCATTACTACGTGGCTCACTCAAAGACGGGATGAGCAGCGGGATCAGGAGAGGCCCTGGGAACGCAGAGATGGGGAAGGAATGGATCTCGCCAGAAGCATTCGTGCTCAACAGACGTGACCTTCAGCCAGAGCAGGGCTGCTCCACCTCGGCACTGGGGGCCTCTGGGGCTGGAGGTGCTCTGTACTGGGCTGTGCTGTGCACTGCAGGGTGTGGAGCAGCCTCTCTGGGCTCCACACAGCAGCAGCCAGGAACAACCCTACCCAGGTTGTGAAAACCACCTAGATAGAATTGGTACATGATGGATAGATAAATAGATAGATAGATAGATAGATAGATAGATAGATAGACAGATAGATAGATAGAAAACAGGATAGCTGCATGGATAGAGGATAGTTTGTCCTCTGTGCTGGACTCCTAGTGCTTCAGCTAATCTGGGGCCCCGAGCTCCAGCAGTCCTAGGAAACAAACACAGATATTTAACAATTTCGGGTGGAGACGGTCATGTGAGAGGCTCTTGGAAGTCGGACTTAGCTACAGCAAGAGCATCTCAACCAGCTTTCCCAGAAGAGGGGCGGAGATCTGAGCTGCCCATCTGATGCAGTCGCTGACGGCTGCACCGTTTTTGTTTTTTGTTTTTGAAAACAATATCCTAACGGAAAGCAATCTGTTCTTTCCTCCCCCGAAAGGGTTGACTTCTACCATCTGGTATTGCAGCTTGTAAATCTGTGTGCACAAGCAGATTCCTGAGCTAACACTCCGTCGCCACTATTTGCTGGCTCTCCGTTCTCACTGAAAAGCAAAATTCGGACCAGGCTGTGCTCTTTGAGAACCAGCCTCCAATTGCACACGCAGGTCTGGGTCAGTGGCGCTGGGTGAGGGGGCTCCACACTCTGCAGCCAGATCCAGGGTGAGGGACGCGGAAGCCATGGGAGGCTTCTCTGCTCTTCTCTCCATCTAGGCTCAAGCCTCCTGGGTGCAGTAATTCCATGCCTGGTTCAAGGTGACGCTGGCAGACTTGGTGTGCTCACCTCTTTTTTTTTTTTTTTTGGTACTGGGGATTGAACTCAGGGGCTCTTGACCACTGAGCCACATCCCCAGCCCTATTTTGTGTTTTATGTAGAGACAGGGTCTCACTGAGTTGCTTAGTGCCTCGCCGTTGCTGAGGCTGGCTTTGAACTCGCAATCCTCCTGCCTCAGCCTCCCAAAGTGCTGGGATGGCAGGCGTGCGCCACTACGCCTGGCCAGTGTGCTCACTTCTTGATGGTGACCAGGACCTCATGCCCTGTGGAGCAAAACCCACAGGTGCATTTAACCGCAACCCGACAGGCGGGCTCTTCAGCCTCCTTTTCTCTACTTGAATGTTGTTAGGACTTGAAAACTTCAGGGCTGCTTGTGGGCTTCACCTGGTACCTGTCACCCACTAAGACAGAAGGACCCTCAGATCTGGTGTGTTCCTCCTGGGGCTGCTGTAACACGTGACTTCAGACTTGATGCTTTTAAATTAGTGCAATTCAATTCAGTAGTTCATTATCTCTGTGCTCTGATGGCCCAAAATTTGAGATCCAGCTGTCCCAGGCTGCTCCCTCCAGAGGCTCCTCCAGCTTGGAGGGCAGAGGCTGGACCAGGGTCCCAGGCTGCTCCCTCCAGAGGCTCCTCCAGCCTGGAGGGCAGAGGCTGGACCAGGGTCCCAGGGCTGTTCCCTCCACAGGCTCCTCCAGCCTGCAGGGCAGAGGCTGGACCAGGGTCCCAGGCTGCTCCCTCCAGAGGCTCCTCCAGCCTGGAGGGCAGAGGCTGGACCAGGGTCCCAGGGCTGCTCCCTCCGCAGGCTCCTCCAGCCTGGAGGGCAGAGGCTGGACCAGGGTCCCAGGGCTGTTCCCTCCACAGGCTCCTCCAGCCTGGAGGGCAGAGGCTGGACCAGGGTCCCACGCTGCTCCCTCCATAGGCTCCTCCAGCCTGGAGGGCAGAGGCTGGACCAGGGTCCCAGGGCTCCTCCCTCCACAGGCTCCTCCAGCCTGGAGGACAGAGGCTGGACCAGTGTCCCAGGCTCCTCCCTCCATAGGCTCCTCCAGCCTGGAGGGCAGAGGCTGGACCAGGGTCCTGGGCTGCTCCCTCCACAGGCTCCAGGGAGGCTCCTCCTGCCTCTCCAGCTCCTGGAGCTCCAGGCGGCCCTGGGCTGGTGGCCCCATCCCTCCAGCCTCTGCCCCCATCTCCATGGGGCTCCTCCTCTGCGTCTGTGTCTCCTGGTCTGCCTCTTGTTAAAAGGAACATCCCTCAGACCAATTCAATTCGGTAGCTTATTTGGTCAAACAAAAGCAAAGTGGAGAAGAAAGCAAAATATTCAAAACATAAATCTCAAACTGGGACAGCTCCCAGAACCACAGCACATTCTGAGAACTCCCATCAATGGTGGCATTTGGGGACAAGTTAATTGTTCTCAACTTAATTGTTGACTGGCTTGCAGAGCATCCTGGGATGGAGTGAAGCTCGGCCGCTGTGATTCATGGTTTGGACCACCCGGGCTTGGCCCACATCCATGGCCTCCCACACATCGTATCCTTCCGGGGACATTCGTCACTGGGATGTGTGGCTTGCCCCTATGCAGAATGATGTCTTCTTGAGAACCATCCCTTGATTCCATGTCACCCAGATCCGTTTAGACCTGTGGATTCTGGGGATCAGGACGCAGGCATGTTTGGGGGCAATGCTGTTCTACCTGCTACCCCAGCCGCGTCTCTGAGTGACAGATGGGAAGAGGCGCTGGACGTGGCCAATCCTGATCTTGCGCAGCGAGGCTGAGATGCACAAGTCTCCTCTTGAGGGTTGGTATTCCTTCGTCCCTGCAGGGATCTGGTAGATACGTAGCTTCCCTGGATTTCCTTACGTTGCCACGGTTCCTGGGGGACTTTCAAGCGCTACCTTCCGACATATTGGACCCAGTGTCCGCTCTCCATGCAGAAATTGCAAGCTCGTGTATGCGCTCTGCTCCACGTTGGTAGCAGAGGACCAGCTTCCGTGTAGGTCATCTATGTCCAAGCACATCCTGCTCACAGGGTGCTTGTGCAATCAGAAAATGTGGTGCTCGGGGTGGCCTGGGTGCCCTTCCAAGCTGTCACCTCTCACCCTCCTTGCTTCCAGAACCCCACAGATACCAAAATGCACAGCTGCTCAGATCTCGCCCTCCAGAATGGCACAGAATCTCTATGATCCCCCCAAGTCCTTCCAACATTTCTAGAGGACTTACAATAGCTAACACTATGTACCTGCCGTGCGAATATTCACTAGACGCTGCTGCTCAGGGAATCCTGACCCTCAAAGAAAATCCGCGTACGTTCAGTGCAGATGAACATTTTCCCCGGTATTTTGCATTTGGGGTTGTTGGAGTCAATGCACGTGGAACCCACCCGGAGGGAGGGCCAGGTCTTCGCTCCACACTGCCTGTCCCCAGACATCTTGATACGGTTTCCCCAGCTCTTTTGGGAAGCTAAGGTTTTCAAAGCACGTTCACAGGCCTTTTTCCATTTGCGCCCGACTCTTCCGATCCCGGGAGAGTCCAGTTCTGCAGAAGGGGGTTCCTGCAGAAGGCTGCAGATTGCTCGTCTGGTGATCTGCGGCACAACCAGAAGCAACCCCAGCCACAGATGCACCCGACCACAGAAGCTTTGGAGGACAGGGTGCAGCGACAAGCCATTGACTAGGGGCCACACAGCGTCATCCACAGGAGCTTCCCCTTATCTGTCAAGTGTCACAGGAGCTTCCCCTTATCTGTCTTCCCCTTATCCTGTCCTGACACGATGACTGGAAAAATCAGTTGGAGTGGCAGGTCCAGACATGCCCTGAGGCGATGGTCAGGCAATGACCAAGGGAATACAAGGAATTATGCACCCTGCAGCCCCGGGGCGCTGGGGGACCCCTGAGTGTGTTTGGTTCCTGCATCCGGGATTTACGCACAAACACACTAACGTCTAACCTCCATCTCTCAGGATGCACTCTCAGGGTCAAGGACTCACAACTGTGGATGGTGAAACACAGCTCACGGGTCCCTTTTAGGAAAGGAAAAGAAGGAAGAAGGAAGGAAGGAAGAGACAGAGGGAGGGATGGAGGGAGAAGAAAAGAGAAGGAAGGAAGAAAATACGCTATACCCTCCATCTAGCCGGGTAACCTCCGTCAAGTGAGGGAGAAATACACTTTTCTGTTAGAAAAAAACTGCATGATGCTTTTTGGCTGTGCAAAAGCAAAGACATCCAAGGCTGAGCAGCGAAGGTGTCTTCAGAGGAAGGGGACTTCTGTAGGGGGTGCTGTGCAAGAGAGAAAAAGTCCAGAGGTGCCTTCCTAGCCCCACAGGCACCCAGAAAGTGAGATGCAAGGTGCTAGTGTCTCAGCTGGAGCTCAGATGCTGCAGCTCAAGATCAAGACCGAGGAGGACCCCGTGTCCCTTGCCCCACATCTCCTCCACACTCCTGCTATGCGGGTCCCATGGCTGACCCCTGCTGGAAGTAATTAACCCATTAAGAACCTTCATCCACCTGGCCCAGTGGCGCACGCCTGTCATCCCAGCACTTAGGGAGGCTGAGACAGGAGGATCGCGAGTTCAAAGCCAGCCTCAGCAACGGCGAGGCACTAAGCAACTCAGTGAGACCCTGTCTCTACATAAAACACAAAATAGGGCTGGGGATGTGGCTCAGTGGTCGAGTGCCCCTGAGTTCAATCCCTAGTACCAAAAACAGAAAAAGAAAGAAAAATACCCTTCATCCCAGATGGAGAACAGCTACAACCACTTAACCAGATCCACAAATATACCATTAAAGGTAATTTTTGAAACCCAAAGTATGGTTTTAGACGTCTATTCTTTGGGGAAAAAATAGTGGCCGCAGGGAGGCAGGTGAGGGTTCAGTGCAAATTCTGTGATGTGCACAGCGCCAGAACCTACTTTTTTTTTTTTTTTTTTTTGGTGCTCGGGATTGAACTCAGGGACACTCGACCACGGAGCCACATCCCCAGCCCTGTTTTGTGTTTTATGTAGAGACAGGGTCTCACTGAGTTGCTTAGCGCCTCGCCGTTGCTGAGGCTGGCTTTGAACTCGTGATCCTCCTGCTTCAGCCTCCCAAAGTGCTGGGATTACAGGCATGTGCCACCGCGCCCGGCAAGTTTAACATTTTTAAATGTTAATAATTGGTGACATGATACAGAATCTTAATCGCTATCAATACCTGATGCATTTGATTCTCAAAGGCACCCTGGAGCAAGGCTGTAGACCCATTGGACATGTGAGGAATTTGGGGCTCGTTGAGACTAAGCATATAATATAAAGAAACTCACTAACCCACAGGATGGGGACAAGGGGTTTAACCTCATCTTAACAGATGTACTGAGTCCTGGGAAATCTCCTAACCTCTGGTTCATACCACAGGCTCCATGATGGATAAATGATCAGGGTAGATATATAGAAGATGGACAGATACAGATATATAAATACATATATAAAATAAAACAATGTAAAACCATATATGTGATATGCCATATATACATGTATATAGATCAATATAAAATAACATATATGATATGTTCTACAACATATATGCTCATACACGGTATACAGGGACACAGTGTATATCTATGTTAGTATATTCACTTTGAGCCTTCCTAATCTATAAATCCAATTTCAAAGAGCTCCAAAATCCTAAACTTTCTCAATGTCAACATTTCATGGTGTTGACAAGTTTAGAACTCTTCATCTGGCTTCATGTGATGGGTTATAGTCCAAACAGAGGCACAAAAATATTAGTGTATACTATGACATTTGGGCTATGTGCCTAAAGTATGCAGGAAACATAGATGAATCTCACGTTCAGGCTTGGGACCCATCCCCAGGAGATCTGCTTATGTGTGTGCAAATCTTCCAAAATAACCTTCTGAATCCTTTAGGATACAAACTGATCGCCCAAGCCCTACAGTGTGTATAGTAGTGCCTGGTGCACACCATGAAAGAGTGACGTTTGGCACTGAGGCCTCGGGTACATAGAGACTCGCGGCATGTCCGCCATATTGCAGAATGTCGAAGAGACTACATTTCCCAGGATCCTTTGCACCAAGGTTGGGTCACGTGGGGAATTTCTACCAATGAGAAGCGACTCATGACTTCTTAGTACCGTGTACAGGATCCTTGGTTGTATTTTATTGGCAGTGATTGCTAATATTAATTTCTCACTGTGCCTCGTTCCTACATTAAGCATTATCGTGGTAGGAAAACACAATACGTATAGGGTCCACTACTGTCCAAGGTTGCAGGCATACACTGGGGGTCTTCCAAGGGATCCCCCAGGGTCAGGAGACAGGACTCCATCAGCTCTTATTTTGCTAAAACTGTTATTACTTTCCTGATGCAATGATACTCTAATTCAGTTTTACACTATGCACCGTGGCTTTTGAAAGCACTTGAACTGAACTCCTGTTCCAACTGTGTCACAGAACCTTTGGCAAAGTTTCCTTATAATAAACGAGAGGTCCAGGGCTCAGGGGATCCTGTAGCCAGCCCCAGCTCTCCCCACCAGGGGCCAGAGAGAAAGAGAGTCTGCTGCCCTCGCCACCGTCCCTGACATATTTTTGCTGGACAATCAATCAAAGCAAACATTAAAAATGTTCTACAAAACCCCAGTCACCGTCTGCAGATGTCTAGGTCCTGTTTGTTATTTAAGAGAGTTTTTTTTGTTTTTTGTTTTTTTAAATCTGTTTCAGTTCTTAAGAAACAGCACCCGTAAAGAGGTCTGGGGATAATGATGCCTTGTTCTTGGAAACTGAATACAACTTTCTGTCACGGGAAATCAATGTGGACCTGTGGTTTTTGGAAGAGAAACACAAGGTTGTTTTTCCATTCATATCCAGAAACGTGAATTTTCAGACCATAATGAAAAAAAAAAAAAAAAAAACCAAAACCCCCAAGAGATTCTGTGTCCACCGCGAAGGCTCACGCTGTTCCTTTTTTTATTATTTTATATTATACGTGCTTTCGTGAAACCCGTTAACGTAATGCAATAATTTCATTTTCTGTGGTGGGAATTGGTAGTTCTTGAGAAGCGCCTCTGACTGGTGTCAAAAATGGGTTATGTGCTTAACCTTTTTTTGTGCATTTATTTGGGGGTCACGGTAGTAGGTTGGGTTCTATTTTGAACAATCGGTTCAAGGAAGAGAAATAAAACGGCTTTCAGAGGGTCAGAGAAGGATCCTCTGTTATAGTTTGTTATTGTTGGAATTGGAAATCCGGACTTTTGTTAAAACCCAGATTAAAACTTGTAGGAAGAAAAACAAAAGTCACCCCTGGTATTTATTTTCCTACAGAAGACATTGCATTTCGGAAATTTTCCAAATGGTTTTTCTGGAGGTCTTTCCTGCAAGAATCCAGATGGGGCCCAAAGGCCAGCCATCAGGAAAGAAGGTAGCCAGAGGGACAGAGAGGAGTGGACTCTGGGAGGCAAATCAGCCTCCATTAGGAAAGCGAGGCCACCTTTCCAAGGTTCTCACACACATCGCTGGAACTCCACCTGGGTTTTGTAAGAAGCCTTTGTTTCCTATTACAATTCCCATAAATATCAAGATAGAGAAATCTGGGGAAAAAATTTAGAAATGGATTTGTAATCCCCTTGCTGAAACTCACATGCTCCCAAGGTACTCAGAGCCTGGCTCTGGCGTGGGAGGACTCTGTGGACTCAGCTTGGTCCATCCTTCCCACCCTATGGCTGGTGGCTCACTTTCCTCTCCCTCTGAACAGGGTTCATTTTCTCACATTGAGTACTTCAGCTCTGGTGGGTGGATGCTGAAGAATTTAACCTCCATCTCTTCACCCCACTCCAGCAAAGTATCTCCCACACTCTGAAAATCCTGAAATGTCCACAATGCAGCCTGTGACCCTATCGAATGCTCTTGCAAAAACATTTCCAAAGCCCTGCAAAAACAAAATGTTTAAAAAAATTGTAAATTTTGATTGACAGGGTGACTATACTGGTTTAGGAAAGTTGATACAACACCCCCCTAAAAATTGTAATCATTGAAGCAAACCCCACATTGATACCCCCACAGGAGAATCCTCTTTATGTTGTTTCTTCTTTCAATTTGATAGTCAACTACATACTAGTTGGAGAAGTTTAATTTCTTGAGTTGTCTCTGCATTTCTGTTGAGCTTCTGAACCTTCAGTGTCTGAGTAAAAACAGTTAACACAACAAGGCAGTTGGGTGCAGTGGTGCACGCCTGTCATCCCAGTCGCTCGGGAGGCTGAGGCAGGAGGATCACAAGTTCGAAGCCAGCCTCAGCAACAGCGAGGCGCTAAGCAACTCAGTGAGACCCTGTCTCTACATAAAACACAAAATAGGGCTGGGGAGGTGGCTCAGTGGTCGAGTGCCCCTAAGTTCTATCCCTGGTACCCCTGACACAAAAAAAAGACCAAAAAAAAAATGGCATTAACAGGTGTTCAATGAACAAATGCATACATAACACTTAGAAACTTGTTCAAAATAGAGCAAATTCACTGCTGTTTTTTTTTAATAATCTTCATTTCTTCTTATAATTTTGTTTCCAGAACTGCATTTTTTGGAAGGATGGAAGTTTTTAAATGGTAGTGGCCTTACCTCTTGGGAGTTTTTTCCTATTTTAGTTTTCACCTTTTTGTAATTTTCAGGAAGGTTCTTTCATTCTGAAGTTAGATCTTTATTTGACTTTATGCTTTTATAATAGTTTTTGTTGTTGTTGTTGTTGTTTTGGTTTTGTTTTGGTACCGGGGATTGAACTCAGGGGCACTCGACCACTGAGCTACCTCCCCAGCCCTATTTTGTGTTTTATGTAGAGACAGGTCTCACTGAGTTGCTTAGCGCCTCGCCATTGCTGAGGCTGGCTTTGAACTCATGATCCTCCAGCCTCAGCCTCCTGAGCCGCTATAATAATTTTTTTCATACTAAAACTTTGACTATTTGGACGTTTCTGGAATGCACCCTGTGAGGTAAAGATGCAGTTTGCCCAACCTGAGTATGAATTGATTTTCCTGGCACCATGTACAATGTGATTTATTATTTTCCTAATTGAAAACCCTACTTGCATGAAGTCTCTATGTGAGCTTCTGCCCTCTATTACGTTATTGGGTGTTGTATTAATTACTTTCATAGGACAATACATATTTCCTAATATTTCCAATACTATCATAGATATTCTTAACTGCTTTTGCCTTTTGATGAATTGCATTTAGTAAACTTTTATAGCCAAATTCATTCAGTTTTTAATTGGAGGTTTAAAGTTAAAAACTGTATGAACTAATTTCTCAGGATTCATCTTTTATCATATCGAATTCCGCAAGGCAAGGATGTGATATGTGCTTTCATGTTGTAAACATGAATTTGCTAAATATTAAACAAATTAATATCTCCTGGGAACATCTTTATCTACCACATTTTAGCTCAGCTCCTTAATGAATCATATGGCATGTGAGCAATTACAGTTTATTCTCTTCCCCAATAGTTATGTCCCCCACTACCACCATTTTATTCTACTTGCTTTGTTTCAAAACAATCATCAGCAATGTTTTAGATGTTTAGAGAATGAAAATGTAGCTAGAAAAGCATTTTGCAGGGAGAGCATTTGACAGATGCTCTAAAAAGATACAAGACCTTCAGTGTTCAAGGAGATCTGTGGTCAGTCACCTCATGGAAATAGCTGTTCATCACATTTCAGAAGCATCTCTGCATCACTGAGTGTGTTCTTTTGGTGAGAAGGGGTACTCGGATTTGTCAAGGACTTCTTTTCACACATTCATTGCCCTGGATTGGGTTCAGACTGGCTCTTGGGATCCAGTAGTTTCCCTTCCAGGAATTTTATGAGCCTTCTGGTCAACCATTGGTAGAGTGGACTCAACCATAGCACAAGTAATTTACACCACAAGAATTGGCAAACTCTACAAAAAATTCTGTGTGTGTTGTTGTGTTGGTGTGTGTGTCTGAGAGCTGGTTTGCTGAGCATACCATTTATGATAAAGATGATCTTACTGATGCATTTTTTCAGTCAACATTTGGGGGCATGTTTTATGTTCTCAACAAGGAGAAACAAACATCATAAATGTTTGACAAGGGTGATGAAGTTGAGATAAATAATTACATCAATAACTGGGGAGCACAGCTACAACTACTGTAAAGAACATATGCCATCAGACTCTAAGACAAATGCATAGTGAAATTCCCCCCAAGCTATGCTTTTTTTAATCATCCTTATTATTCCAATAAATTAATAAGATGTTAGCTTTGAACTTGTCATTTTCCAGGACATCCCATCATGCCCATATATACAGAAATCATCATTTCCTACCTTGATTTGCCTGTATACGTTCAGAGAAGCTATGTTATTTATGTATTTTTTAACAACTTACTGAAATACTTGTAGTCCATTTCAGTGGGCACATCCAAGCATCGGATTCACTCTCTTCTGGGAGATTTGTGATGGAAACAATGGGACACAGCATTTATAGTGGAATTTGTGGAAGGGTTACAGGGTCTCTTCTGAAAGATTCTCTTTTTTCAAGACATTCCCAGTTTACTTTTTCACAACCAAAATGGTCCCCAATTCTGTGGCTTTGGTTTCCAGGATTGTGTATTCTTTCTGTGTAGCCGGGCAGTCCATAGCAAAGAAAATGAATGATTTTCACATGATTTGAAAAGAAACAAAAGCAAAAGCAAAGCTTGGAACAATTTATACTCTAATTGCCCACCCATGCACATGTGTTAAGCTTCTTGGAATTTTATTTGTTCTGTGTACATTTGGGCTTTGGGTTGGTCAGCTGGCTTCGATAGGAACTAGCTTTCCTTTACCAAGTGTTGTTTACATTAGCTTCATGCAGTAGTATTTACCATTAACATAGCTGATGAAATGTCAAGCCAACATGTTTATGGACTGAGTTTCCTTTTCATTGAGATGAACTTTGATTCTCAGCTGCTGAGTTCCAAGTACACTCAGCCATTGCTATCCACTTGGGACAGGGTCCAGGATGCCTCCAGGATCTCAAAATCTGCAGATGTTCTAGTCCCTTATCTAAAATGGCATGCTAATTATATACAATCGACACACATTCTTCATATACTTTAAATTGTCTCTAGATTATCGACTACAGCTACTACAATGAAAACACTGTGTTGTTCTAATTGCTCAGGGAGTAACTATGTATGTTCAGTACAGTTGCAATAGTTTCTCCAAAGACCTTCCACCAGCCTCAATTGAACCTGAAAATACTACAGGCTGACTATATACGCAATTGTGGATGGAGTAGATAAATCAATATTGATTACCTATATGCCAATTTCATCAATTAGACTTTCTCATAGATATGGGAAAATGACTTGGTCTTTGCTGAAATAAATAAAGCAGAAAACTGTCAACACGGTACAATACCCACCATTACTCATTAGCAGAGTAAATTGGGAGACCTGTAAAGAGAGAACAGAGTTGGATTAGAAATTTGGTTCATAGAGAAGGTCACTGAAGGATTGGTGTGATTTGCATATGGCGGACAGTTGGCTTGCCCAGTCACTCAAGGATTGTGGTTGTTTGCAAATGGCACATAATTGGCTCCTGCAAGTGGGGAACAAAGCTCTTGTATTGTTTTGGGAAACCACAAAGGGCTCAGTTTAGCTCAAAATGCAATGTACTATTTTTAAAAGTGCTTTTTATGTTGGGGTGAACTCACCAGTATGGAACAGTGGTGGGTTTTGTTGGCTTTGATGGTTGGTTTAACCAGATATCATGGAATATTGGACCAGTAAAGAATTCCAAGAAAAAAGAATCAGGACATGGTGAGGTAAGTGAGTTTCCACTGGGAAAAACTAATGAGTAAAATCAATTATGGGTTATTAATCAATTGATAATTAATTAATTAATTATGTTATCATTTAGACAAGGATGAATGGTTTGACTTAAGTTGTAGAGACAACAGAAAGAAGAAAAATCGCTGAGAAGTATAAGAATAGAATGTTCTCTAGGATTTGGTGAACGCTGGGTGCCTGAGGGGAAATATCAGTGTCAACTTATGTTTGAACCTGAGTGAGTGACTAATGTGTCTTCTTCAACCCAAGGGCAGAGGTTAGAAGACACAGCCACGTTGTTAGACGTTGAACCGCAGGCGTCAAGGCCCATCCTGAGAAATAACGACTCCAGGTGTCCATTCAGTACCAGGCTGAGAAATGGGTCCATAAAAATTTAATTATCCTTCCCATTATTTAAAGTTTAATGGTTTTGACTGTTACACATTAACTAGCATGCTGGAAACAAAAGAAATAAAGAGAAAAAAGGTTGGATTGTTAGAACAAAATTCAAACTGGACCTGGGCACCAAGAGAACAGAGAGAAGTGGGGTAAAATTGGGAATTTTTGTTTCGATTTAAACATCCCATCATAACCTCAAGCCTGGTCTGCCTGCAGATTGCTGAAAGGTTTATTAGCTTCCTATAAAACTTTCATTACTTGGTCCAAGATACGGCAATCAAGCTCCAAATAAGAAAATCGGCTCTTTGTCTGCAGCCCACTAACATCTGCTTAGAGAGCCTTCGGCCAGGGGCAAAGTCCCTACCCACCCATGAAACCCGGCCTGTGACTGTTAAGGACCCAGGTCAATTCGTTATACGTGCATTTACCCGGCTGTCTCGGGGTGCACCCCAAGGACAAGCCCAGGAACACCCCCTTCCCCCAAATGCTTGCAAGAAAAAAAAATTTTTTTTTGCAAAAGCATCCAGAGCACTTTCATCTGAGCCACCGGGAATGACTCAGACATTCTCTCAACCAGGGGAACCAGCAAGCGCAGAGCCGAAGGGCAGAGGGGGAAAGAAAAATCCCACATTTATTTTGCAAAACCAAGCACGGAGTCAGGAGAAGGGAGACCCAGGGTGCAGGGTTTTCACGATGCCCAGTGGCTTCTGGTCAGCGCGCTGGACGCAGTGGTCCTGATCCTGAATGTGCAGCTGACCTCCACACCGCGCACAGAGCCACTGGGTCTGTCACGCAGCCGGCCAGGATTAATGAGCCGGCAAGCGGGGCCCGTTCAGCCTGGGAGAGCGCTTTCCAAGCCCAGGGTGGAGTTCACAGAAGCCTGCTGCAGAGCCGCCCTGTAAAGCCCTCGCACATGCCTGAGGCATGAGTCACGCACCAGGCCCCGTGTCCCTGGGAACCCAAGGCCCGCAGGGCCGCCCGGCCCGGTGGGCAGGGGGGCGGATTTTTATTTTATTTTCTAGCAACTGTAACCATGGGAGCAAAAATTTAAAAGCCAGGGTAGATGTTAAGCAGAACAAGAAATGCTTGCATACGTTTTTGTAAAAAAAATAATAGTATTATTCGTGATTTTGCAAAGAGATGGATATGATGTACAATAACCGCGGAAATAGACACAGCCCAGCCATAAGGGGACAGGTCACCAAAGTCAGGCAGCAGAGCATAAATAATAGGATCCTAAGGGCCAAAGGGAATCCTGAGATTTCAGCCCAAGGATGACATTAAGTAAAAAAAAAAAAAATTAAATTAAAATACATATGTATTTATAAATATGTATAAATAGGAATTTGCTGCCGTGTCAATGTCCATGTTGGAAACCCAGCTGAGCTAGGACACCTGGTATTGCAGGTGGAGTCTGGGTGCTGCAGGAGCACGGTGTTATGTTGCACGGTGAATTGAAGAGTCCATGCAAGGTGGTTTCTGCAAAAGATGGAGACAGAAAAAGTGTCCTTTGGGTCCCTGTTGGAAAATTACTAGGATAATTAGCAGGAAAAGCAGGGCCTTCCCAATAAGATGGGAAGGTAACTCAAGTGTATGGAGTAGCAGGTCGGGGAAGCACAGGAAGTCCTTTAGCTGGGGTCCCAGGCAAGCCTCCTGAAGGACGGAGGGATCTTTAGTTCCCTGGGGGGAATTGATGCCAGATCCTGAGAAGACCAAACCCAAGGACGTTCAAGTTCCTTAGAATAGATGATGCAGGCCGGGCAGGGCGGCCACGCCTGTCTTCCCAGCACTTAGGGAGGCTGAGGCAGGAGGATCGCGAGTTCAAAGCCAGCCTCAGCAATGGCGAGGCCCTAAGCAACTCAGTGAGACCCTGTCTCTACATAAAACACAAAATAGGGCTGGGAAGTGGCTCAGTGGTCGAGGGCCCCTGAATTCAACCCTGGAATCTCCTCCCAAAACATTAAAAATTTAAAAATAAAATAAAAGACGAGGCAGGACTTTGATACAACACATGCGTGCCCTCCCGTGAACCTTAAGTCTCCTGTGCATGACTCACATGTGTAATGCAATACACCCACAATGTGAAGAAATAACATACTATATTCTGGGGGGATTCATGACGAGAAAAAGAAGTCCGTATGCGTTCTCCACAGGCTCCATTTTTTAAAAAAATTAGTTTGCATCCACCGTGTGCTGAATCTGGAAATACACAGAGTATGGACGGGGAATCCGAGTCCACGAAAACAGGCACATAAATATACTTCAGATTCTAGCCATTTATCTATTATGCTCATTTATCTATTATGCACGTTAACTGAAATATGCATTGAAATTGCTCTTCTTCTCCAAGGCTTCACCTGTTCTGTGGGAAAAACTTCCGCACACTTCTTGGGGTAACGTGGAGCTACACACGCACCCCGAGACAGCTGCCTTGGGTCCGTCGTCTGAATCTAAGGCAAAATCTACTGATGGTCCTGTGTGGCTTAAGGATGGAGGTACGTTCTGGGAGAAAGCACCCTGAGGCAATCGCTTGGTTTTGCAAACACCAGAGTTTCCTTAGATAAAGGAAAATGGCCAAAGAATCAGGAGGCAATGGAAGCTCTAAGGACCACTATCGTATGCAGAGTCCACTCTTGACCAAAATGTCACATTGATGAGAAACTGCTGCTCAGGTCTTCCCTGGGAGCCTCCTATTTTAATTCGCCCCCATGCTAAACCTCTGTGTGTCCCCGTTCAGCAAACCCCAAGTCATAACAGATGCCTGTATATCAGAATCAAGGGGTTTTTTCATCAATTGAGCAAGAATCTCATAAACTGTCCTCAAACAAAATGGCGGACCATGGTAAGACCCATGAGTGGGAACTGGGAATCCTCTGCTCGGACTTTCCTGGTGAAGGTTTTAGAACTCTACCTTTACTAACCTTTAATAAAACCCACTGATAACAATCGCCCAGAGGCAGATCATTTCAAATATTCTATTTGGAATCACACCAGCAATATAAAAAATAAATTAATAAGAGAGTGGGTTATATTTACAAAATAGTGTGTATTTTTTTTTTTTTTTTGGTACCAGGGATTGAACTCAGGGGCACTGGACCACTGAGCCACATCCCCAGCCCTATTTTGTGTTTTATGTAGAGACAGGGTCTCACTGAGTTGCTTAGGGCCTCGCCATTGCTGAGGCTGGCTTTGAACTCGCGATCCTCCTGTCTCAGCCTCCCAAAAAGCTGGGATTACAGGCCTGCACCACCGCGCCCGGCTTAGTGTGCACTTTAACAGATGGTGAAGGAGGGCGTCCCAGATCACCCAAGGAAAGCCACAAACTCCTGCCATGGGCAGGACCGTTGGTACAGATCCAGTTCCTTACTTTTATCCATAATTTCCTTTTCTACTCTCGATTAACCATGGTCAACCATGATCGAAACCATGATGAAATAAGACATAAAGAGGGAGAGAAAGAGAGAAAAATGACATTTTCATAACTTCCATAGAGCATATCGCTATAGTTGTTATATTTTACCCTTAGTTACTGTTGTCAATCTGTTGCTGGGCTTAACTTAAAAGTTCAACATGGCCTTGGGAAGGTTGTGCAGGAAAAAACAGAGTTTGATTAGAATTGGGTGTTTCTTACCCTGTGTATCCACTGGGCATCTCAAATTATATCATTTGCAGAGAAGTGGCTCATGATAGATGGAGTTTTCCAAAGTTAAAAACCGACAGCGGTTCTCAGTCCCCACTGTAGGATTTCTTGTGATTTTCAGTGTGTGTTAAAACTGCACACCTGCACCTCAAAAAACTTCACATCAATCAATCAATCAATCAATCAATAACCCAATCAATCAATGGGCTAAGGATCTAAACAGGAGCTTTCACAGAACAAGAAATACAATCAGTGAAAGACATGAAAAAATGTTCCACATCTCCAGCAATTAGAGAAAATGCAAATCAGGACTACTCTAAGATTGCATCTCACGCCAGTCAGAACGGTAGTTACCAAGAATACAGACAACAATAAGTGTTGGCAAGGATGTGGGGGAAAAGGCACGCTCATACATTGCTAGTGGGACTGCAAATGGGTGCAACCAATCTGGAAAGCAGGATGGAGATTGCTTAGAAAATGTAGAATGGAACCACCATTTCACCCAGCTATCCGACTCCTGGGTCTGTACCTAAAGGACTTAAAAACAGCACACTACAGTGACGCAGCCACTTCAATGTTTATAGCAGCTCAATTCACAATAGCTAAACTATGGAAACAACCAAGATGCCCTTCAACAGATGAATAGATAAAGAAAATATGGTACATATACAGAATGGAATATTACTCCGCCATGAAAAAGGATGAAATACTGGAATTCGCAGGTAAATGAATGGAGGTGGAGAATATCATGCTAAGTACAGTAAGCCAATCCCCCCCAAAAAAACAAATGCCAAATGTTGTCTCTGATAAGTGGATGCTGATCCATAATGTGGGAGGGGACATGGGAAGAATGAAGGAACTTTGGTCAAAGGGGAGGGGAGGAAGGGGATGGGACATGGGGGCAGGAAAGATGGTGGAATGAGATGGACATCCTTGCCCTAGGTATTACTGCACATGTGGCGGGACTCTGCATCACATACAGCCAGAGAAATGAAAAGCTGTGCTGCATCTGTGTACCACGAATCAAACTGCATTCTGCTGTCACGTAAACCTAAGCAGAATAAATAAATCTTTTAAAAGAGAAAATAACAACTGGCGCAGACACCAAGTCACCGTGAAGGTATCCAGTTGGAAGAAGGTGACCTGGAGGAAGCCACGTGCCATTTCATGCGGTTCCTTCCCTTGCTGGTCATCTCAGCCCACCACACAGGCATTTCTTACAGACGTTCTAGCTCCTGCTGTCGCCTGGGGTCCCTTGGCCCCTCGGGTAGCAGCTGGAGAGCCCACCATGCCCTGGAGTCCCCACATGCGCAGGTCCCCCGTAGCTTCCAGCAGTGGAGTCCTCTGTCTGCCCGACCTGAGAAGCCGGCTCCCTCAGGAGGGTGGCGGACACTGCGGGCGCCGCGGAGTCGGCTCGGCCGGACCCTGTTTAAGGAGATGTTCAAGGGCGCCGCGACTCCGGCTGCAGGGAACGTTCTTGGAGCAGCCTTGTCCCCCACAAGGAGTGACCCAGCGCCCTGGGGTTGCGGAGGCCGTGGGCAGATGTAGGGAGCGGCCGTC
>PVHX01016730.1:0-42304 GCA_004024805.1 Geosciurus inauris
ATTTTGGGTTTTATGGGCTATGGGACCTGCTGTTGTCATAGGCACTATGAAAACACATAAGCAGGACTGTGTCCCAATAAAAAGACACAGGCCTGGGATTATAGCTCAGTGGTAGAGCGCTTGCCTCACATGCGCGAGACCCTGGGTTCGATCCTCAGCACCACATACAAAGCAATAAAATAAAGACATTGTGTCTATCTACAACTAAAAAAAAAAATTAAAAAAAAAAAATGGGCTGGGATTGTAGCTCAGCGGTAGAGCACTAGCCTCGCATGCGTGAGGCCCTGGGTTCGATCCTCAGCACCACATACAAAGCAATAAAATAAAGACATTATGTCCATCTACAGCTAAAAAAATATTTAAAAAAAAAAGACACAGATGGTGGAGCGGATCTGGACCACAGCTTGCCAATCCCCACCCTAGGAGGTGATGGAGGAGAATATCTTCATGATCTTGTGATAAGGTTATTAAATAGTCACAAAAACTACTAATCATAAAGGAAAAGCTATAACAGCCTGCTTTAAATCTTATACCTGTTCCTCAAAAAAAAAAAAATCCACTAAAATAGAAAAGAAGCAGTCTACAGAATGCAAGAAGTTATTTGAAATGCATGTGACTCATCCAGAATATATAGAAACTACAAATAAATAAGGAAGACAACCCAACAACATGATCAGACATGTCCTTAAAGAAGGTAGCCAAATCGCTAATGATAAATTACCATTGGGAAAATAAAAACTGGAACCATAATGAGACACCACTACATACCTATCAGAATGACCATGATTTAAGTCTCCATACCAACATGTTATCAAGTGTGCACTGTGGGTGGAAGTATAAGCTGTACACCCGTTGTTTGAAAACTCTTTGGCATGTTTCTTCTAAAGCCGAATACATGCAAAACCTATGACTCAGCAATTCCACTTCTGAGCAAAGCCCCACAGATATGTACCAGAGACATGTAGAGGAATGTTCTTGATAGCATTTCTTAGAATAGCTTCAAATTGTAAACAACCTAAATGTCCTTCAAAGCAGGTCCAGATTAAAGAAAAAAAATCATGGTACCTTTATAGAATGAATACTGAACAGTGTTGGGGTTCAGAACTGGTACACCAAAGTGGCAACATCTCTTCTCCTGCCCTCCAGTCTCTGATTTCTTATTCTCCCCAGAGGCAAGCTGTAGACATTAGAATTCATCTTCCCCAAGGCGGGTCATAGAAACCAGACCTCCCTGTCCCCAAAGGCAATCATAAAGCCCAGGAATATTACTAGTTCCTCACCTATCTGTGTAAGCCTGGCAATAAAGAAATTCTCTGACCTACCTTGTTTGATTGTCAGTCATAAGACTTCCATTTTGCAAAGGTTCCTGTCCCACACGCAGAGGGAGGGAAAACTACAGACAGACCAAGAGGAATCTGACCAGCCAGGTCTTGCTGGAATTCCCATCCAGTCTCTTACCTCTAGGTCCTCCCCTTTCTGTACAATCCAGTGTCTATGGGGCTGTTGTCCTTTTGTTGTCCTGTTGTCCATGGAATCTAGGCATAAAAGCGGAGTGTCCCCCTGGGTCTTTCAATTTGAGGGCTCTCATGTCATGTGCAACTAAGATCAAATGTTTGTTACGGTTTTCTCCTTTTCATCTATCTTCTGTTTCGGGGTATTGGCTATGACTCTAGAATGGGCAGGAAAGGGATCACCCCTTCACCTACCCTTTAAAACAGCAATGAAAATGAATGAACTCCTGTTACATGTAAACACATTGAAATTGGCAAATAGAGTGTCAAGTGAAAGTAGTTAGATCTGAAAGAATACAAAGGGTGTGATTGTAATGACATGTGCCACAAACACAAACAAAGCCTACCCACAGTGTTGTGAATCAGGATGGCGGGATGTGGAGAGAAGAGATGTGTGGTAAATTGGAGGGGACATGGAATGAGGTTCTTCAATGGTAATGATGCTCCATTCTTCAGTCAGGTTGGTCCCGAAAAAAGGGCCTTCATTTTGTGGTGGCTCGTTGAACTACACACTTTTAAGCCTATATATATCTGTCTGTACTATGCAACACTTCTACACTTCAGGTTTTCAAAAACCCACTGGAGTTTTGGAGTTTTTGGTTTTGTTTGAAGCCACTGCCTCAGCTTCCAAATACATGCTGTAGTCCCTGGACCAGGGCAGATACCATAACTATAGAGATGCTAGAGGCATGGCTTGAAAATATCCACATGGTCTCCTCACCTGGCTCAATACGTCCAACTCCAAAGAACACCTGGCCCACAGACCCCCCTGCAGAAGGAACAGCCTCTGAGCACAAGAAAATCTCATCTCAGGATTATCAGATTAAAAAATAAAAAAGACATAAGGTCAGAAGAACAGTAAAGATGCTGGTCCCTCTGTCCTGCTCCTATCCATCCTCACCTACATCTTATGGGAGGCAGCTTTACACACAGGACCGTGGTTTAGATGTAGGTATCTGCAGCGTCTGTGGGCATTGGTTAATGTACTGGGAGATCTATTATTTTTAAATACCTGACAGTACAGAATTCTATTCCTGAGTTCAAGAAACTTTCATTTTCATGAGATAAAGAGAATTTTGACTACTTTAATCAGAATAGAAGAATTCTGATTAAAGAATTCCTTCCTAGTTTCCCCTTCCTTGAAATCTGAGTTGAGATTTCCTAAGTCCACTGCTCCCTGTCAGTGTCCAGGGGAAACTAATGCTGACCACAGTGACCTGTTTTCATAAGCTTTAGTGGTTACCAGAATGTCACCAGGATGGCAGGCAGGAGAGGCTGCAGACCTGTCACTTTTGAGTGTGGCTTCATGGGAAAACAGAGCCTTCAGAGTCAGACTAAGGCGCAGATACGATGTCCACACCCACCAGATGCTCCACCTGGGACAAATGACAGACTTGTTTAGAATCATTCCTCTCAATTAAGAAATAAAGAAAAGTGTTTGCATTATAAAGACGTTGTGTGTGAAACATAAGACAACCTATGTGCCCGGTACCAAGACAGACACAGAGTAAGAACACCACCACCTGACGGTGTAGCAGGCATGATTTATGTGCTAGGTACAGTCATCCCTCAGTATATGCAAAGGATTGGACCCAGAACCCCCAGGACTCCCAGGAGACCAAAGTCTGCAGATCTGCAAGTTCCTTGCATAAAGCAGCATAGTATCTGTGCATAACCTAGCCGTCCTCCTGTGTACTCTAAATTCCTCTAAACTACTTCTAATACCTGGCAAAATGTGAATGCTTTGTTAATAGTTGTCCTACTGTATTGTTTAGAAAAAAATATGTGCTTGTTCAGTACAGACACAATTTCTTTGAGAAGTATTTTCCACCTGCAGACAATTGAATCCACTGACGAGGAACCAGAGGATGCAAAAGGCTCACTGTATTTAATGGTTAAGTTAATTGTTACAACAAACCTGGGAGAAGGTTCTCTACCAATTACCAATTTATAAATGAGGATGCAAGCACTGAGAGGTCAAGCGACTTGCCGGAGGTTAGATGGCTCTGCAGGGGTGGGGTGGGGGCTGAGGGGCAGTCTGGCCACAGAGTCCATGTTCCTACCCAGAATGCCAGACTAGCACCTTGTGCCCAAGGTGGAGGCCACAAAGCATGGAGGCTTGCTTCTGTCCACTCCTCTTTCATCCTTTCTCACACTTCCTGAGGGCATATTTTTAGGTTTAGAAAGGGAGCGGTAAGGAGGGGCCGGCCCTGTAGTTTTCTTCCACTGAGCAGCTTTCATCTCCTCAGTGAAGAGTTACAGTCACAGTTCACAGGTTCTAGTGAACTCAGCCTCAGCAGCAAGCACACATTGAGCACCTATGGTATGTTCAGTGCTGTGCCAAGTGAGAGGAAACAGAGGCCAAGTCAGATTCTTCCCACTCACTCTTCCTCCCAGAGGGACTCCAAAGTCCTACATGGACACTCTGGGTGTCAAGGAGGAAGAGTAAGCTTGGGGCTAAGGAAGGGCCAGTGCCCACCCAGCGAGAGCTCCTTCCTCCATCAGCTTTCGCAGGGGTTCAGTGAACCCCGAGCCCACCCCGGCCCTGAGCCATGCCGGGAGATCCTTCCTGCCTAGGTGTGCTCTAGGTTTGCCTCTGAAACAGGAGGGACATTGTTCCTAACTCCTGGACACACTTGCCAGCAGCAGCCCTGGACCTTCCAGAAATTGCTTTGCGTTTATAGAGCAGGTTTTAATTTTAAATCCCTCCCCTCCACCTTTTTTTCATCAAAAGTTAATTAAAACACTATGCAAGCACAGAACCCACTCCCTCTGATTAGCGAGCAAGTAAGGAAAGAGAAAAGGAAAAAATGCATTTTGACATATCCCACACCTGGGTTGGCAGGATCCCCCAGGGTTCTGCTGAGGCTGGAATTTGAGACACTCCCTCCTCCAACCCAAACCCTTGCCAAGGGTGCTGTGCCTTGCCGGCCTCCCGGACCCACAGGCTGAGGGCAGAGGCCAAGCCCTACGGCGCATGCCTGGCCAAACCGAAGCAAACGCAGCCGCTGCACCCCCTCCACACGTAGCTTCTCCTCTCCTTACAAAGCTTGGGAAGCACCTTCACGGGGAACAGACCCTTTTTGGACCCTCCAGGTCCCAGTTCAGCATGATAAGCCTGTCAGGGGCATTGGCACGGGAAGCTGAGTACAGGAACTAGGACTTGGAGATCTTTCCTAGGACCCTTTTTCCTGTTGCTTTGGGCCCCCATTGTTAGTGGGTTCTCCATCACTGTGACAAATACCTGGGATGAGTCAACTTTAAGAGAGCAATGGTTGGGTGCAGTGGCGCATGTTGGTAATCCTAGTGACTGAGGAGGCTGAAGCAGGAGGATCGCAAGCTCAAAGCCAGCCTCGGCAATTTAGCAAGGCCCTAGGCAACTTAGTGAGACTCTGTCTCAAACTTAAAAATAAAAAAGGACTGGGGATGTGGCTCAGTGGTTGAGTGTCCCTGGGTTCAATGCCCAGTACCAAAAAGAGAGAGAGGGGAATGGTCTACCATAGTCACTGGCTCTGTTGCTTTGGGCCCGTGGTGAGGCACAAAATCATGACGGAAGTGCATGGCGAAGAACACCTGTTTACCTTACGGTGGGGGGAAGCCAGAGAGAAAGAGAAGCGGGTCAGGGGCCTAGTCTCCCCTTTGAGGGCATGCCCCTGATGACCTAACCCCTAGACCCTATTTCCTAAAGGTTCTATAATCTCCCCCAAAACACCACAGACTGGTGACCAAGCTGTTAGCATGAGTGTTTGGGGGGACTTTGAAGATCCAACCCATCACACCTTTTCTGAGACCTGCTAAGAAGTGTGTCAAGGTGGGATAACTCATAGAACTTCTGGAATTTGGCTCAAGGCTTCTGAGATAAGATCATACCTCCAGAACTTTTCCAGGGTTAGCCCAAGAGCAACAGTGATCATTACAGCCTCAGCTTCAGTGATCCAGGCACCGTGGGGGGCTTCCTGGGTCCACATCAAGTTGGAATCAATGCTGATGCTTCTCCTGCACCAGACGCTCTTGGGACATATGTAAAGAGGAGGAAGGAAAAGCTGGAGCAAAGGCACCTGAATGGCACATTTGCTTCCATCTTTGTGCTCACTACTGCCTGCTCTGCAGAGCAGTAGGAGTTAATCCCAAGACTCCAAGGGGCTAGGAAGGAAGGGAGAGCTGACAGCTCCCAGCAGAGGATAAAGTGGCATCCTTGCACAGCTCTCTGGAGCTATGGGATTGATTTTCCACTGAAGTCCCCAAGTGTGGATGAATCTACAGATCTCCTTCCAGGAGTTATCAGACTCTGGGGAGATAATAAGAAAGGAACTAAAACTATTTTTGAAAAGTTTTCCAAAGTTGGTGAATGCCATATAAGGCCCCATTGGCTTTGAAATTTCCTGGGCTAGAGGGAGGGGGAGCATGTGATTGTGTGTGACTTGTTTAGAAGTTTGACCAAGGCCTAGGTTGCTCTAAACTAAGGCTGAGGAAGCGGAATTTTCTCTAGGACACTGGTGCTGACTTTGAGTTGGGATCTTGGAAGCAATTCTGTAGATGAGGAATAATGTTGCTGGTTATGTTTGCCCAACAGGATCACAGATCTTTTCACTCTAGAATCTTCATGCAGTAACTAGGGAACCTGACCTTTCAAGGAATTATCTGAGCTGAAGGGCTCCTGAGTTGAGTCTTGAAGGAAACAATGTCACTTGTGCCTTGGCTTATGTCACTCAGAGCAAACCCTGAGTGATTCATGTAAGGCATATCTCCAGGCAATTTGGGAAATGGGCCGCACAGAGGAAGGATGCTAAGACTGAGCACCACATCAAGCAAAGCCTCAGGGACAGAGACATCGAGATGTGACTCCCACTGTCTCTAGGGCTTCCTATGGCAGTCACTCTTTTCCTGATCAGAGGCAAGAAAGCTGGAGTGGCTATGCCACCTTCCTGCCTGTCATTCACTGGTCAAGGGCTGTCATTTCTGGAAGGAAGTGAATGTCCATCACTGGTTTCTCAAAATAGTTCCAGGACCGACCCTGACGGTGGCTCCCTGACAAAGAGACATAAGTGCTAGTTGGCATACCTAAAACTGGTGTGCATGAAAATAATAAAGGGCTCCCTTTATTGGAGTCCTTATACTGACTTGGTCCCAGCACTCTGCACCCACTGTTGACTGGATTGCACCAATCCCTACCTCCTACCCACCCCCCAAATTTATCTGTTGAAGTCTTAATCCCTAGTGTGACTACATATGCACATAGGGCTTTTAGGAGGTAAAGACTAAATAAGGTCATAAGGGTGGGACACTAATCCAATAGGACTGGTGGCCTTATAAGAAGAGGATGAGTCACCAAAGATCCTTTCCTCTCTGTCTCTTTCCATGCACACTCAGGGGGAAGGCCTCATGAAGACATAGCCAGAAGGCAGTCATCTGCAAGCCAGAAAGAAGTCATCCCTGGGAGCTCAGTCAACCAGCACGTTGATCTTGGCCTTCTAGCCTCCAGAAATGTGAGAACTAAATATCCTTTGTTTCAGTGACACGGTCAGTGGCATTTTGCTATGGCTGCCCAAGCAGACTAAGACCTGACCCAGTATCCCTGGGCTGAGGAGTCATTGCTTAGGGACAGTCGTATACAGAATAGGTTTATTACCTGCAAGAGAAACTCTGTAAACAATTCATGGTACATAGGGATCTGGGTGGTCACTGTTGATTTTGCAGTGCCCTGGATCCTGCCACAAGTTCCACATTTACACTTCATCAGTAGCCCTGGGTTCTGTCTCCAAGAGTGCCTCCACTTATTCCTTGCATAACTGCAAGGGGATGCGGCCAGAGGCAGAGGGTAGGACAACACCAAGGTCCATCTGTTTCTCCTCTACTTCACAGTCGTCCCTTCTGAATGCAAAACCAAGGTGCCAAAGAATCAACTTCCTGGCCATCCTTCAGGCTGGAGATCCAACAGTGAAGTTGGAACCCTCCAGATTATAGATGTCTTGCCAACCTGCTCATGTGACCCAAAGGTATGACTTGGGCTGACAGTTACCAGCAACTGAGCCCCCAGCCTATCCTGAACATAGCCCTATGGGGCAGACACTTCTGAAGTCATAGTCCTTGCCCCTTAAGAGCAAGAAATTGCTTCTTGAAACCCAAAGAAGCTCACTGTTAGCCCCTCAAAGGTGTCCTGCTGGGCAGGGGTCAGCCAGCCTAGTGAGGAACAGAGGAACTAGACGCAGAAGCTGTCCAGGGATTAGTTTTACCTCCTCCTGTAAAATGCGGGGGACAGGGAGGAGTCAGGAGAGCAGACCAACAGCCCAGAAGAAGAAGGACCCAAGATACTGGTTTTGTCCAGGTGCAAACCTGCTAGTCACGCCATGCCACTGTGGAGCCACAAGGTCCCTGTCAAATCCACTTCCTCAGACCAAAAATAATCCCTCATGTATAAACTAACATGAATGTATTTTTAACGTGTCTCAGAAAACCCACCTTCCTGTTGGTTTCAGAGCTCTCTCCCAGTCAACTGAGAGATGTCGAGAGCAGCTGCAACTGCTTGGAACTTTCCACCACAGACAGGCAATTGTGACCCCAGGTGACATCTCATTGCGGGGGGCCAAAGTGACTGCGTTGAGAGATTAGAATCTCTAACGGCCTTGTGGTTTCAGAAGGCAAGAGAGGCCCTACCTTCAGAGAGGGTGAGAGCTTAAACAGTCATGGCGGAGAGCTCCAAAAGGACCCACACACTTCGAGGGGTCATTGGTGTGGTTTCCTGAGCGAGGGTTTCTGAGCCAGAACATGGTACAGCTGAAACGTTAGCCAGCGGAAACCAAGGAAGCCTGGCCAAGCCGGCTGGTGGCTTCCAGATGGGGATGGCATTTCACCCTGCAAGGGCAAGCAGAGAAGGAAGAGAAACTTCACCAACCTGAAGGACTGTGGCCGTGGGATAACGGCATTGTGTAAACGCATCTTTTCTTTTAAAGGCATACACACAGCGTATGATCCCTAGGTAACAACTTATCATTAGTAAAATGACCCTGTGTACCTGCCAAAGCCCTCTGTCCTGTTTACAGGATGTTTGTTACACACCACTTGCCTCCTCGTTGCATTTACCATGACTCCAAGGAGGTAAGATGCTGAGGCAAATAAGGACTTTCATTAAGAGGCTGTTTTAAAATCTTCCAAGAGTGGTCCACACCACCAGGAGGCAAGGGTAGGGACACTTAGAGAATACTTGGAGAAATCTCTGGGATAAAGAAATGGAGATGGAAAAGAACTAACTAATATGTGTGCCCTGAATCCAATGGCTAAGAGCCAGGTGAGTGACAGAGGCATTCTGCTGAGAACCAAAGCAAAGGGTGCTGGGCTCTTGGGCACTGTGTTGCCCATGGCTGCTCACAGCCAGTTCTGCTAGAAACCTGCAGGAAGCAAGAAATGGGCTCAGAAGGGCAGAACTCTGGCCTTGCCACTTCTAGTTCATTCATGAGCTCCTGCCTCTTTGGCCTTCAGCCCTGGACTTGGTGCCATTCCTCTGCTTACTGGTAAAAAGAGGAATTCCTTTCAGAGTGCCAGCCACACCCCCCTTCTTTTCACCCTCAGGGGAGTGCAGAGAGGGGGCACGGCTGAGCCTGCCCAGAGATGGAGTTTTGAGACATGAGGTAATGTTGGTTCCCTGTCTATGGCTGAAACCAGAGGGAACTTGGCAGGGGCCATGAGGAGGGGAATAGTTTCTTTATGTTTGGCCTGGATATAGTCCAACCTTAAACTCCAACGAAAGCTTTACAAATTTTATATTACCAGAGTGTGCACGTGTGTGTGTTTGGGGGTGCAGGCGGGAGGTGGAGGAGGCTGCCAGCCATGAGGAGGAGTAAAACTGAACAACTCAGACTTAACTGCAGAACTCAGACCCCGGTGACCACTGAGAAGGAGGCATCCTTCCTCCCTCCATCCTCGGAACCTGTGTTTCAATCACACACCTGTCCCAGGGGCCAGCACACCTGGGTTTCAGTTACTGAATCCAGTCGACACTCACATGGTTGCTAACCCGAGTTCAATCTTTTGACTTCTCTGACACTCATTTTCTTCAGTTATCAATTAGTAGTCTGAATCGAGTATTAGGACTCTTTCCATTCAGAGCACAGACAATGGCAAAGGTGATCTCCACATGTTACTCACTCTTATTCCCAGACAGAGTTGGAAAATGTCGAGTGGCTCCATGAATCGGTTCCTGGCTTTTTCAAAGGGCCTTTTTTCCTATTTCAGGCAACTGCCTCTGCCGAGAGTATGTGTGTAGGAAAAGCATATGTTTGCAAAACAGATGAAACATTTGCCTATAATAGCATTTTCACAGTAGTTAGTATAAACAGGGGGAAACTTATCTTCCACAAGTGATTAGGAGTGGCTTTCGTGGGTGCCTGTGAAATGACAGATTGTGCAATTCATAGGATTAAAAAAAAAAAAAAAAAAAAAACCTCTATGAGCAATCCTATTTTGACCTTGGGAGGAAAAATTATGTGCTAGTTTGTACATGGAAGGTAAACTCTTCTCCGAAGTTTACATTCAGAAAAACCTCCGTGGCTTGCTCATAAATAGATCAAGAACAGAACTGTTGATTACTGAGGTTGATGTTCTTTTTCTAAAGTGAAACTATTGTATGTAATTAGATTAAGAAGGAGGGTGACGATGTGAGTCATCCCCAAGTAGACAAAGGCACATTCTGATTTTATTAGCTAGCTCTTAGGACAGTCTTGGGCATTTTATGTACCTCACACAGCACCAGGATGTTGCTGTTGAAAGTCGTTTGTGTCCGCTGTCTGGACTAATTGAGTGACAATAATACAACACTGCTTTTAGATAAACAATGGGTGGTGGAGCCCCATCCATCCCGGCAGGGAGTGTGTTGATGCCTTTCAAAGAATTGGCTGGGCTCACATGCCACTGTCATCTCGCAGAGGAGAGTCAAGTCATTTAAATCCACTAAATTGAACAGCAGTTTTGAAATGGAAATCAGTGATCCCCGTTTGGAGCTGCCTCGTTGTTGTCAAGGGGAAGCTGGAGGCTGAGGCTGCTGTCTGCTTCCCTCCCAAGTCTCATTCAAAGGAAGGAGACCCTGAGCAAGATTGCCAGTTAAAAAGACAAGGGGATAAAATATCACATGTCCTATGTTGTGCGTAGTGTGTTGAGTGCTGTGCAGGCTGATGAGGAAATATCCGCATACATCCCAGCTGCCCATTCTCTCAGCACACACAAGATGGATCCAGGACAGACAGACAAGCAGAAGGCACCGTGGAGGATATAAGGGGGAACTTGCTGACATCTGCCTTCTCCCTGTCCCTCAGACTGTGCTCCTCCTTCCTGCTCCCTCTGGAGTAAAGCTGGTTCTAGAAGTGAACCTTGACTTTAGGATGAACGCTGACATTAGGATCTTCCCTGTATCCTGAGGACAAAAGAACACCTGCAGGCTGTCCCCTTCCTCCTGCCTTAGCTTAAGGCAGCGTCACAAGACTAGCCGGCTTTTCTGGGTGGCTGGGGCAGGGGCTGGCTTCAGGTGTCAGCCTTCTCTAGAAGCAGATTCAGCCCCAAATCTGGGTAAAAAACAGTGTGTTTGCTTGGCCCTGGCGAGCACAGCTTCAAGATGGGTTCACTGCACCCCGCACACTCCAGTGCACCCTCTGAAGTTTAGTCATCACGATGAACTTTCAGAAATCAGGTGCAAACCACTAACATTTTTCCTCAATACCTTGTGCCAGTTGCTGAGGAGACATCTCGCCAAAGACCAGCACACAGAGTCTTGTAGATAGACACACGAGTAAAACTGGATATTGCTCTGGTGAGGCCCAGTGAACCCAGCCTCAGACCAGCCAGTTATCTTTTAGAGCTTGTAGAGAAAAATTCGTTGTCTTCTGACCCTCCAAGGCTCTGCAGATGGGCAGTTATACGTTGGGGTCACATAGGCAAATTAGCAAAAGGAAAACACAAGTTTATAACATGTACATCATGCTCGCACATGGAAGTGCCCCCACCCAAGTGGTTTAAATCTAGGGGGCTATACCATCTTAGGTAAAGCAAAGAACAGGTCTAGGGCCGCTGGGTGGTGGAGACAATTCGGGAGAGTGTCCAGGAAAAGGCTGGTGAATAAGGGTGGCTTAGTCAGCTTTGTTGTGTAGACTGAAGTTGGTGTCTTCTCCATTGATAAGAGTTGGTAAGACTTACCACAGTCCTTCTCTTGCTATGGGGAAGGAGGACACCTCTACACATGGAAACTTCCCTTATGAATATGAGTTATTTGAGCTTTTCCCTGCATCTGTGGGTTTCCAGTGGTCTCTAGCTGAAAATACTCCCCCACACCAAAGAGGCCTAGTTTGGGGTGCCTCTCAAGCCCCTCCTGGTGCTGCTTTGATCTGACTTTCTACTCACTTCTCTCTGTTTCCCTTCCATGTCTTAATTTCTGTTGCTATAGTGGAATAGTCAAGACTGGGCCCATTATAAAGAAAAGAAATTTATTTAGCTCACAGTTCTGGAGATTCAGGAGCACGGTACTGATTTCTATTTGGCTCAGGTGAGACCTCAGGGTCAATGGCATATCACAGGGTCAAAAACATGTCCAAGGACGGTCACATGATTGAGATAGAAAGCAAGAGGAACTCAGGGGTTACACTCCCTCTTTTCAAAACCACCTGCTCTTGAGGGAACTAACCAGGGTCCCACTGAACTATATTCATCCTTCTGAGGGCAACAGCCCACTGGCCTAATTGCCTTTGCATGAAGTCTCACCTATTAGAGGGACATGAACATCTCGGGGACAACCACACACCAGTAACAATTCCTGGCTCCACTATGACGGAAAACACGGTTTTTGTCTGTCCAGTCGTCTGATTCACACCACTCTGATAGACTGAAACTACTCTTTACAAACAATCCTCAGTCACTGACTCCTCTGGGTACCTGCCTCTCTGGGGCACAGCCCAGGACAAACAGCCCAGAGACTTCACCCTCTCTTCCAAGTGCCTCTTTCTGACTTTCCCCCTCATGGATTTATTTGTCTAATTTTTCAGAAAGTAGCTGTGTCGATTAATTTTATGTGTCAGCTTGGCTAGGTGACTGTGCTCCGTTGTTTTGTCAAACCAGTCTTGATGTAGCTGTGTGTCCTTGGAAGCAGCTAACTTGTCCTGTTTCATGAGCTTTCGGCTAGAAAATATTGCCCCGGAACAGGTCCTATTCTGAGCTTCATCACGCCTAATTCAGATGAGATTTTGGACTTGGGAGTTGATACTAGAGCAGGTGAAGATTCTGAAGGCTGTCAGGCTCGGGCAAATGCATTTTGCAGGTGAAAAGGACATAAATTGGGAAAGCTTGGAGGGTGGACTGGGGGTCGAATCACCACACCACCCAAACTCATGTGTTAGAGTCCTGACCCCAAGTGCCTGTAGGAGGTGAAACATTTGGAATGGGGTGTCCCACATGTATATATTGGTGAAGGGGGTCATACTGGAGTGGGGTGGGCTCCTGATTCATTGTGACTGGATGTCCTTCTGAACAGGAGGAATTTGGACACAGACACGTGTACACAGGAAAAACACCATGTGAGGGTTAGAATCATGCTGCCCTAAGCCAAGGAACTACCAGAAGCCAGGGGAAAGACCGGAAATGCATCCCTCGGAGAGACCAAGCAGCAGCTTGCTTGCTCTTGGATGTCTACTCTCCAGAACAATGTGATGATAAATTTCAGTTTTGTAAGTAACTCAGTTGGAGGTGCTTTGTTATGAGAACACTAGTAAACTCAGTGTCCCTTCCTTGTCACCTCTGCCCTGATCCCCTCTGGTCCAACACCCAGAAGCTCATCATGTTGGATACCCTCAGGTCACATAGGTGTGATTAGGAGGCCCTGCCTCTTGGCCCCGTATCTTTGGCCTTCCTGGATTCTGTGTCCTGCTATTAGCACAAATATTGTGCCTGTGCGGGATGCTTCAGGTCTTGACGCACTCTTTAACAATTAGGTCAAAATTTGTGGAGTGGCTTGGGAACATCAGCACCCAAACTGGATGGACTGGAGACCCAGAATGGACTGGAGAGCCTTCTTTTTTTATATTAATGTAAAACCATGGCAGGAGAGGAGGCAGCCTCGAAAGCTAGCTTTGTCTTTACTGAGAATGTTGGCAGTGCTAGGTTTAGGTTACCCCCTCAGGCCAAGTGCCTCTTCAGGTAACTAACTCCATAAAGAAAGACCTAGTTTGTTTCTTTCTTCAAATGAATATTTCTGAGGGAATATGGAGTGGAATCAGAAACACCAGTATAGGAGTCTAGGCCCTGGGTTTGATTTCTGGTCCAGCCTCCTACCAGTTGCAGTATCTTCTGTGAGCTCATTGAGCATTGTTTTCTCATCCACAGGCAGTGAGAGTAAAGGATGGCGGCCTCAAGGATGTAAAGAGACTGACTTGCTTTCTCAGGCCAGTGATTGTGGCCGCTCAAGCCGCTCTGTGAGAAGCCATGTCTACCAGCATGTAGAAGGTTGTCCTTAGGGATTCTCAGCCCCAGAAAAGGGAAGAGATGCAGGGACCCCCGTTTGCTCTCCCTTTGGGACTAGAGATCCCGGTTTCCTCCTAGGGGAAGAGTGATGTTTTAGGGAAATTTGAGCTTCATCAGTTTGTAGGGTCTTTTTGGAGAAGTAGAATTCATAAAAATAGATGCCAAGAGAGACACAAGTATGAAGAGGCTGGTGTTAGTGACAGACCTCAAAGCATGATCCTTTTCCATCCAGGATAAATCCAACCATGTCTGTTTGGGAAACAAGAAGAGCACAGTCAGGACCTTGGGCAGAGGAGTGAGGAGTGAAAGAGATATTAAAAGAATAATCATAGAAGGTTCCAGAACACCCATCTGAAGTCGAGTCGGATGACTGGACAGTGTATAAATGCTAGTTAGAGTGTTTGCGAGCAACTACTGCTGTCTTAAATTTCTTTAAACAATTTTTTTTCCTTCTAACCTACTGAACCTCTGAACCTGAATGCTTGCTCAGATCTGACAATATTCTGCCCACCAATCATGTCCTTTTCTTAATGTGAGGTGAAGGGTGGATTTCTTGTCACAAAACTTCCACATATGGTCTGAGCCCAGCTTTCGTTTGTGTGCATATCATTCCTGGTGGTCATATTGAAGCTGGAAGTCTGTGATGGGGTTCAGGACGCAACAACCTACACACAGTGCCTGGCATTTGAGAAAACAGCAGAGGAGGAAGGTCACTCTTACCTCCCCTCACCTTTCACCCTGAAGCAGACCCTCACAGGAGAGGTAACTGCCATATACTTGGAGGAAAGGAGCCAAAGCCTCAGATGCCAAGAAGAATCTGAACAAGTGGGCCTCACTGACACTAGATCCTACCCCCTGTCCCATCACCCTCCTCTAAAACACTCCACTCTTCCTCAAAGTATAAAAATATTCACATTTCCCTGTTTGGTTGGGTCTTCATTTTGAAGGTTCCTGTGTCATGTAAAAATGTATATTAAGTAGATTTGTATGCTTTTCTCTTGTTAATCTGCCTTGTGTTGTAGGGGCCTCTGCCATGTACCTGGCATGAGTACTAGTTTCCCCAAAGCATGGGGACAGTTCCCGCCAGAGAGGAAGAGCTGAGCACTGAGAACCTGACCTGTAGACAGCCCTAGATGTGGGAAGAATGGAGCAACCCAGGCACGCAATCAGCACATATTTGTGAATGTTCGCCAAAGCTCATTATCACATACCTGAGGCCTTTGAGGCCAAATGTGTTTCAGAATTCTGATGTCAGAAGGGCAGATGGTGCATAAAGCAAATATTGTATGAGATCGTCAGAAAGGTCTGAGGCAAACACAATAATAGCTCTACTGTCCCATATTGGCAAAATGAATATTCACACTGTGTGGGATAAATGGAGCCTTATTTCATTTCATATTTTATCACCAAAGTGGTTACAAAAATTTTTTGTTTTGTTTTCAGAACCATTTGGATTTTAGAATTAAGGGTAAGAGATTGTGGACCTGGGGCCAAGCAGTGTTCCAAGCCCTGGAGAACCATGTCCCTGGGGAGGGGGCTAGTGAGCTCTGTCTGGGGGCTGCTTCTCCGGTCAAACCACACAGGATGGAGGCAGAAGCCCCACAAGGAAAAAGGTTTCATTTTTATATTTTTTAAATTAAACCACTGAAACATAAAAGCAAAAATTGTACATATTTATGGGGTACCATGTGATGTTTGATACATGTATAAATTATGTAATATTTAAATCAAGTTGAGTATACCTATCTTCTCAAACATATATCTTTTTTTTTTTTTGCTGGTACTGAGGATTGAACTCAGGAGCCCTCTACCACGGAGTTATATCCTCAGTCCTTTTTTATTTTATTTTGAGACAAATTCTCTCTAAGTCACTGAGGCTGGCCTCAAACTTGTGATCCTTCTGCCTCAGCCTCCCAAGTAGCTAGAATTCTAGTCATGCACCACTGCATCCAGAAAAATATTCTTCATTTCTTTATGGTGCAGGCATTCAGACTCCTTTCTTCTAGCTTTTTGACACGTACCGTTCATTGTTATTATCTATGTTTACCCCTTATATAGTAGCACACCAGAAATTCTTGCTCGTATCAAACAATAACTCAGCACACATCGACCGACCTGTCCCCATCCCTCCCTCGGCCCCTACTCTCCCTGTCCCTGTAAGATCAGCTTTGTTTGGATTCCACACATAAGGAAGATCATGCAGCATTTGTCTTTGGTGTGGCTGGATTATTTCACTTAATGATGTCTAGTTTCATCTGTGTTATGGTAAAGAAGGGAGATTTTAATAGGAAAGGAAAGCAAAACTAAACAATAGGAATTCTTAGAAAACACCAGAGCGCCACAACGGTGGGGAGGTCAGTGGCTTTAACATCCTGAGGGCCACAGACCTCAGCAGTGGTGTGAGAGGTGAGTCCCAGAAAGACGAGACAGGTACAGCTGACAGCAGATGCCCACCTGACAGAGACCTGAGGGAAGGAACTGTAGTCCTTTGCTGTGTTTGCAGCTGTGTCGGGGTGAGAGTGACACAGGGCACAGTAGCCAAGATATTTTATGATCAGTGTGGGGCCGAGGTCTGCAGAGACTGTCAATCAGCAGAACGGGAGGAAGACATTTTTCTTCCACTCACTTAGCTTGGAATGGATGGGGGCTTGCAAATTAACTGACAATAGACAGATCAATAGGGGGAAATAAAAACTTTATTTACAAACACATGTGGAGTTACTCATGAGTAAATCCCTGTATACCAACCTAACATAAAAGAGGGTAGGGGGAGCTTAAGGCTTTGAAAGGAAAGTGTGGAAAGTTCCATTCGATTTTCTTGATGCTAACGGAAATGGACAATCTGTCTCCTTCCTGGAATTTTCAGGAAATCCCCTCTGAGGGGAGTTAATAGCAGCTGTTTAAGTTATGTTTAGATAAGATTTTAAATGTTCTCCCTTCAAAATAATCTTTATGCCAAAGTGATGATCCTTTCAATGTGTATATTCATACACATGTAAAATATATAACTGCAAAAATTTTGTGTGTGTGTGTGTGCGTGCGCGCACGCATAGAGACATAGACACAGGACAGACTGCTGGGTGTTTCTAGCAGTCAGTGATGAGCACACTGGTTCAGCTTCTGATGGGCGTTCTATACTTATACCATGTATTATCATTATTTTTAAAATGTTCTTGTTTTTTCTCTCCGTCTCACAGCTCTCTCGGAAGACTCTGGCTTGCTGTTCTGGGGTCTGCAGGATGAGGACCAGGCAGGTAAGTGAAGAGGTGGAGCAGGGCTGTGTGCATATTGGGTGGCCTGCTGAGGGCCTCTGGTAGCAGCACTGGGCTTTAGGCCCACCCTGAATGTTAGTGGAAATCAGTTCTGTTTGGCTCAAGCCCTTTGCCCTCTAGGTCGGTTTCCCAAGGAGTCTCAGCAACAGTAGTGAGGGAGGGAAGATGTTTCCAAAGGCATCACGTTCCTATGTGAGCAGGCAGACTGTAGAGGCAGAGGAATCTGGGCTCTGACGGTCACTGGAATCCCACAGCTGGGAAACAGGGTCCATGTTCCCCGGCTAAGATCCCCTACAGAATCTCAACAGCTCTGTGCCTTTTCCTACATCATGAGGCCCCCAACTCTCCCACAGTGATCCCAGAGGTTGTTCTGGAATTGTTTCTAGCTTACAGACGTTTCTCCTTCGCTCCTCCTCTGGGAGAGCATGGGTGACCACTCCCCAGCGCTGTGCATCTCATCCCAGGATCTTTTTCTCCTGGTTCAGCGGCACCTCTGTTTCCCACACCACCCACAGGGCACATCCCATCCAGGGACTTCACCAGCAAAGCTGCCTGGAGGTGGATGTGTCGCCAAAGAAAAGGTAAAGAACGGTTCCATTTAAGAAGAGAAAAACATCCCTGGTCACACCGGTGGTGGGGCGCCCTGGTGTTTGGGGTCTCTTGGTCGACTGCTTCTGCTTCTGTGTATCCAGCACAGGGCAACAGGGCGGTGCTGTGAACGCATGTCTTTGCTGACACGGATCCCTTCGCCCTGTGAATAGGCGATTACTAAACAATGAAGCAATTACATAAGGAGCAGGAGCCGCCTGGAGCCAACAAATCTCATACTGTAGGTTCACAGAGCTATAATTATCCAAAGTTTAAAACACAATGATATCTGTTGACAGGGAACATCTGGGAGGGAATCAAGCCATCCCCATTCAAGGAACCAAGCACACCCCCCTGGACTGGGTGACTCCACGGTTCATGGGGTGGCAAGTTATTTTTGGTTTTTTTTTTTAAGATGTCACTCAAGTTAACAAATGTGCTGAAAGGTTTAAGTAGAACAAATGTGCAGAGGGGGAAAACCAGATCAAGAAGAGAGATCTGTTCATAAGATCAACGACTAATCGGCTGCAGAAAACATTCCAGGCGGCTGTTAGGAACACTAATCAAGAGACATAAATGCTTTATGAGATTTTTCCCACATGAAAATAAAAGCTTTTTTCCACTTGCCATTTCATTTCAAAATCAACTCTTTTAACCTCCAGAGGACCCTGTGTGAACAAGTAGAGTGGGATACGGAGGCCCAGTAGGAAGGTCTGAGGGGTTCAGGGTCACGAGGCCGTGGTAGCCCTGGGCACTCCATGAGGATGAGGGGAAATCCGCTGTCAGGAGAGGTCCAAGTCTTCACTCTCTTATTCGATTTGGCTCAGATGGTGGCTTGGACTCTGCTTTGACAATGGCGGTTACAGTGTGTTCTCTTTCACAGTGCTCCTAAACCCTTTCCCAAGATCTACAACCCAGATTATTTGCTCCACTTCTCTCCTGTGTTGGGGGCAGTTCTTTAGGTAAGCAACTGAAAGTGATACTGTGACGAGTTCTGCTTCTTCACGCGGTGAAGTTTGAACATTAGAGAAGCACTCCACTCCCAGGAGGCAAGTACACAAAGCAGGGTTTATTTTAAAAGGGGTGACATAGTCTTCTCCCGGGAGGGAGAAGGGGGCCCCAGCTGGTATCCTGGTATCCCAAGAAGTACAGGTGTTTTGCCTTTTTATACGTCCGAGGCTTCCTTTGTTCTCTTGCTCTCTTCCCCTTATCTCTCTCCTTCCTGCGCTCTTGTCTAGGCCCAGGAGATGCTCTATGGGATGGCCAAGAGGTGAAAAGCAGATGGACAAGGTGGAGTGATCTGGGCAGGAAGGGAGTGTGATTAACAAGTCCCTGTAGAGAGGGTTAGTCCCTGGGACAGGTCACCTTAGCAACAGGTTTTAGCAGAAGCAGGTTATCTTTTTTTTTTTTTTAAATGTTTATTTTTTAGTTGTAGGTGACAGAATATCTTTATTTTATTTTTATGTGGTGCTGAGGATTGAACCCAGTGCCTTATGCGTGCTAGGTGAGCACGCTACCACTGCGCCATAATCCCAGCCCCCAGAAGCAGGTTATCTTGATAAAGGTGGAAGAAGGCCTCTAAATTAACATTCCAATACCTCTCCAACTTCCCAGACCCAAATTGGCCTCCTTGATCCGACCTAACTCGATTTACCTATCTACACTGACTGCCCGTCTAATTCTGGCTTCAAAAGAACAGCTCTAAGGATAATAATTAAGACTGGAAAAAACCCTCCATTTCATTATCTTCTATCTAGGAGAAGGTTTTCATGGAGTGAGTTTTCATCAGAGCCAAGGGAGAGGGATCTGGTGTGGTGTTCTTCTTCTTCCCAATACATCTCGCACAGGAGACTGACAGAGGCTGGAAGGAAGAAGCCGGAAATGATTTGTGTCTTACACAGCAGGACCAATGAGAGGCAAAATCAAGAATCTGATATAATTTCCAAGTTATCTCTTGCTCCCCTGCCTGGCCTTTGCCAGCCCCCTGCCTCTATGAGTCCCCTCCCTCGATACAGAGCCCCGCTGGGCTCCTCTTCTGCATGTCTTTCACCCAGGGACACCAGATCATGCTGCCTGAGCACTTCCTGCTTTCACTTACTCCAAGGGGTTAAAAAGTTTAAATCTATTTATCAACTTTCCCATGGGTATCTGCACCAAAACTGTTGCAAAAGCTATATGATAACAACATGGGAAAACTGTTCATTCAAAATAGTTACCACTAACCCCCATTCTAATACCAATTGAGCTGGACCTGAGCCAGATCATCCTCTGAGTTTTCACCTACCTTTTCTACTCTGCTGTGTTAGATATGGGCCACTTTTTAAGTTTAACTTTTTTAAAGATAATGCCACCATCAAAGTGTGCATTACTTTTACCTAATGTGAATGTTCTCTCTAGAAATCTTGGGCTCAGATGTCCAGCATTAGGGACTGAATTGAGTCCCTCTGCCCCAGATTCGCATGTTGAAGCATTACCACCCAGGTGACTGTATCCAGAGATAGAAACACTGGAAAGCTAATTAAGTGAGGTCATAAGTATGAGGTCCTGATCCATACAACTGGTGTCCTTATAAGGTGAAGAGACACCAGAGATCTCTCTCATCCTCCATACTCACAGAAGAAAAGCCACATGAAGATACAGAAATGCCCATGGATATGGCTCAGTGGTAGAGTCCTTGCCTGACATGGGCAAGGCCCTGGGTTTGATCTCAGATATGCAAAATAGAGAGAGAGAGTAAGAGAAATTATTTACAAGCCAAGGGTAGAGGCCTTAGCAGAAACCAAATCTGCTGATGCCTTGACCTTGAATTTTCAGTCTTCAGAACTATGAGAAGATAAATTTCTGTTGTTTAAGCCACCCAGTCCGTGGCATTTTGCTATGGCAGCCTATTGGCTGGCTGACTCCCATAGCATTTGGATGGAAACGCAAGAATGAGTAAACAGCCCTTGGCATCCAGGACTGGCCTGGCACTCACAGCTGGCCCGTGGTGTTCTTCTGAACACTTCTTCCTCAGAGGAGGGGAGGCTAAGCCAAATTGATCAGGACAATAGCAAGACCACTCCACAATCGTCTAAACTGCAAAAATGATCGAAAGTCTTCCCACTCGGGATAACAGGTGACTATTGCTTCTTGGGTAGTTTTGTCTTTGGCCTTGCTCTGGTCTTTCCTATTTCTGGAGAAGATTCATTCATAGAATTGCTTTCACTTCCTGAGAGCATCCAACTCAAAGCAAGGTTCACTTCTTAAACCCTCCCCACCAAAACACCTAACACCACCCCAAACTCTGTCATGAAGCATTTCTGAGACCTTCTTACTGCACAGCCACATAGTTCCTGTGAGCGTTAGACCCAGCTTGGTGTATTCTATGCTCCTGGCGGGCATTGCTGGTGAGCACTAGCAAAGGTGTTTGGATTTTAAGTTTTTAAATAAGTATTTAGCCATGTTTATCAAAGAAGCTGATCAAATTTTCCAAACATTTTAACACGACCTGGCCAAAAATTTAAGTGTCAAATATTTTTCGATTAATTTGATGTGCAAAATGTACATTATTGAAATGAATGTGTTTTATTAGTTTGTAGACTGGATCATTTCCCAGGTATTTTTATACTATATTGTTCCTTATCTATCATCATTCAATTATGGAAAAACATTGTTTTTCTTCTACTCAAGGAATTCCAGGGGTTGCCTTGAAGGTAAGAGAAGTATTTGAAGACTGTGATAATGTAAGAGTATTTTTCACTCTTCCTATTTCTTTTTTTTAAAGATTTTTTAATCTTTATTTTATTTATTTATGTTTATGTGGTGCTGAGGATTGAACCCAGTGCCTCATGCATGCAAGGCAAGCGCTCTACCGCTGAGCCACAATCCCAGCCCCTCTTCCTATTTCTGAAGAGTATTTTTCTGAAGAGTATTTTTCACTCTTCCTATTTCTGAAAGTGAATATATGGACTGGTTTTCAGAGCCCTCTTAAAAGAAATAGTATTACACAAACACACACACATTCACGACAAAATGAGGAGGAAACATTGATATCTATTACAATCCTCATTTCTGTAACTGGTTGTGTGGTACTAAATGGTATTGATAACTCCCTTCTTCTCCTACCACCCATTCTGTATCCCCTTTACCTTCAGGAAGAACCTCAGCTGGTCTTGGTTCTCTACCTGATGTAATCACCCACACCTTTATTTCTGGAAAATCTGAACCACTGCTGTTCCTGCCTAGCTTGGGTTGTTATAGTTTTCCATTGACCTTAATCACAAAGCATGGAATACTAAGAGGCACCCTAAGGAATCTCTTGTACTCCAGATGTACTTTCTTACCTCTGTTATGAAATAGTAGTCCACTTTTTCCCTTAGTAGTTAGGATCGGTTACTCCAGCTGCCTGTTGACTCAGAATCATGAGGAGTCCAAGGTGGCAATTGTAAATGCCCGTTCAATGGAATCATTGTTGTGTCTCCTGGTAGAAGCGTTCCTCCCCCTGGAACTAAGCTCTCTGAGCCTGCAGAGCATAACTCATGGGAATAGGAAGAAGAGTTGGTCTAGTGGGTCCCTGGGGATAATGGTCCACCCTTTGATTCCTGAATCTAAAAGAAATTTTTATGGTATCCTGACCATGAAAGAAATAGCATATACTGGATCTGATCCTGAGCATGTTCAGTCTTCCCAATCTTATGAGGGGATGCCTCATAAACACCCAGCTAGTGCTGTAACCGTTTCCAAAAAGCTATTCACCACCACTCTATCAATGCTTGATCTTAGTCAAAAGGCCAAGAAGCAATCCCCATTCAATCAAACCAGCTACTTCAGGATGCTGGGGAACTAGGTAACCCCAGTGAATTGCATGAGCATGTGCCCAGTACCACACTTCATTTACTGTGGAGTCCCTTCATCAGAAGCAACACCATATACAATACTATGCTGACAAAGCAGGAATTTTATAAATCCATGGATGGTAGTTCAGGCAGAAGCATTTAGTGAAGGGGAAGGAAATTCATATTCAGAATAAATGTCTATTCCAATAAGGACAAAACATTCCCATGGTGGAAGTGGTCCTGCCACCTGATAACTAGCTGATAACCCCAGGGAATATTGCCATATCAGGGTCTAAGTGTAGTTCTCAGCTGCTGGAAGATTGGGTACTCATTAGTGGCTGTTTCCAAATCACCATGGTGAATGGAAGTTCATATTGCTGAACCCAGACATAATCTCCATCCCTGCACCATGACCATTTTGTTTATGAACCCATTGGGCAAGGACACATATGGCTGAAGAAAGAGGTGGTATCCAGAGAATGGGTCATCCTGTCTACTTGACTAATAAAATCTTCCTCTGCTGAGGTCACCCTTTGGTGAGCTTTTCCATGGACACAAATATTTGGCCTATTTTTAGGTAGAGAGGTCTATCCATGTGTCTCTTCTCCAAATTTTCTTGTTGCTAATTTTCTAGCCACATTCCTTCCAAGTCCTTGACCATCCAGCGAAACCATTGACCATAGCCCATGAGTCAGTATATAAATCACAAGTCTGGCCATCTTTCTCCAAGGACACTGAACAAACAGGTGCCCTCCATAAAGTTCTGTCACTAGGAGGAATTCTTTTCTCCACTGTCTTTTAAAAATGTCCCAGAAAGGGACTGTAGCACTACAGCTGTGACTTTTAATTGGTGCTCGCCTATCATGCAGAATCATCTCTAGACCAGGCCCAAGTCTTCTCTTCCTCCGTCAGCTGATCCTAAGGAAGTCCTCTTGAGCACAGGTGTGGAGAGAGAAGCAATGTAGCAGCAATAATGACATGAGCCTGAGCATCTTGCCCACTTCCTCATGCAACATATTTATGCCCTCAGGGCCTTCCAAGTCCCACCATATATCCCACTTCCACTTGATAGAGGGCTGCTGTACATGCCCAGCTTTATGGCTTGGTGAGTCAGATACTACTCAGCTCATGATGAATAGCTCGGGTTGCTATCTACAGTAAATTGGTAGCCCTTGGTTAAACATTGTTTTAACTAAGGTCCAGTAGCCTGGCCAAGAGCTATTTCTTAAAAGGAGACTAATTAACTGAAAATAATGGCAGGACTATTCTCCAAAACCCTAAAGGCCTACACTGAAATCCACCTGTAGAAGCCTGCCAAAGGCGCTAAACAGCCTTGCTATCTGCCCCTGTCACCTCAAGTACCATTGAATCTGCTGAATCCTATTGCTCAAGTGACAGAGAAGCTAGAATAGCAGCCTGCACTTATTGCAGAGACTTCTCTTGACCCACTCAAAAATAGCAGCTTTTTGAACAACTCAGTGACTGGACTGGAGTAACATACCCAAATGAGAACTATGTGGCTTCCAAAGAAGCCCACTAGGTATTGTTCTCTTTCTTGGTTGTAGGAAGGAGCAGATGAAATAGTCACTAATCCTTTACCTTGGAAAGGTTGCATCAACATGTCCCACAGCACCAAATCCCTAGAAACTTCACTGAGGTAGTGATAAAAATTCAGAGTTATTTCCCATGTACCATACACATATCTTATCAATAAGTCTAAAGTAGTTATTCTTTCTCACTCACTGGGTCCAATCAGAATAATATTGTCAATGTAATGCATTAAATTGCGATCTTTGGGAGGGAAAGGCAATTGAGATCCCTGTGAATTAACTTACAAAGCAGGGCTGAAGAATTGATCTTCCCCTCAGGTTGGGTGGTGAAAGCTATTGTTGACTTTGACAGCAGAAAGCAAACCACTTCTGGTGGTCTTTACTGACAAATATGGAGACAATGGCATTTGCCAGGTCCGTAGTTATATATCAGGTACCAGAAGATATGTTAGTTTGCTCAAGCAGTGATAGCACACCTGATATCTTACCTGCCATGGAAGTCATCACCTGGTGAAGTTGCTCATCATTCATTGTCATCCCCAAGATCTGGATGTCTTCTGCATAGGCCAGGTAGGCAAGCTGAATGCGGCTGATATTGTAGGAATCTTACTTCTGCATCTTTCAGCTGATGGTGGCATGAATCACAGTCCCTTTAGAGATGCAGTATTGCTTTTAGTTTTACACTTGCCTAAGTAGAGCAAGTTCGAATGGCTTTCTCTTGAACTTTCCTGCCATATTAGCACTCACTCCACAGATTAAGAAATCAAAGTGGAGAGTCTACCAGCTGCTTAATATTCTAATTATGCACTCCAGAACCACAGGATGGGCTCAGAGACCCACTGAGCCAACGTGAGACAGACCTGAACTAACCTCTATAAGCCCCAACTCTGACTGGTGGTGAACCACAGTGACATTTGGGGCCACTTGCGTTCAGAGTCAATTCAGAGCTAGTGTCTAGTAGTGCCCAAATCATTTTCTTTTCTCAATGCACATTATTCCCCATAATAGATCATGTGTTCCTTTGGGAAAGGTGAACAGTGTAAATCTTTGGCAGTGTACCAGGCTCTCTCCTTGAGTGAACCCAGCCTCTCCATCATTCAGGGATTCTGGGTTTGTAAACTGGCTCAAGTCTGGGAATTGACTGAAAGGCCAGGACTCTCTTTTCATAATTCAAGTTAGACTTTTTCACTAGAACTTTTCTGCTTCTATGAATTAAATCATAATTTAGTAGGGGCTGTGGTTTGGATGTCATTTGTCTCCATGAGGTTTATGCGAATTAGAAAATCCCAGTCATTTTTGTGGAGTGCAGCACATTTCCTCATGAGTTACATTTTATGACATTTCTGTGAGGCCTGCAGGGACTCAAGTCTGGTTATAGATCTAGAAACAGAGAGGAGTGGTAAAGATGGGTCTTGAGGAGATCCATCACTGTCTGGCATTGTATCTGCCTCAGAGGAAGCCACTATAATTTCCTCAGGCAATGCAGGACCCTGTCAGAAGAAGGTCAGGGTTGTGGAGCAGCTGCTACTACCAGAAGTGGGAAAGTAAAGTAGCTAGCCATTTTACCTGTGGGTAGAGAGGTTTCTCCCACTAGCTAAGAAGTCTTATCAATATTCAGGAGCTCAATGGCCCCAGATTTATCAAGGTCTCCACACACGTCCTCATTCCAACACTTAGGAACCTATTCTTTCTCAATCAATACCCTTACTTTAATAGCAGACACTGCAGAGTTGTGAGTTCAACTTGTGTGGTAATTCAGCCAGCTTCAGAATGAGATTCTGTGTTTGATTTTCAGAAACCTCAGTACTGGAAGTTAAGTGTCTCTGTGAGGACACACATAGAAGCTTTCAGGGAAACTTTCTGGGAATTTGAATCCTTGTGTTCATGCTTTTCTTTCTCCACTTTGTTCAGTGACAACCAGCCAACCAGCCAATCCCATTCTATTATTAGTTTGTAAAAAGATAAATGTTCAAAAGTTTCATTTTCATAGTCACATGGTTTTTTAAAGTGGTTTATTATGAGCATAAGATATTTACACATCTCTTTTGCTAGATCACACAGTGGAATATCAGTGCTCTCTTTACTACTGAAAATAAAGCCATTAAGCATATTTAAATCTAATCAGATTAGGAAGTCAACTCCAGAAACCCTAAAACCAATTCGGAAGACTCATCCTTAATATTCTCTGTCTCAAGGACCATTCTCTAGCAGTGAATGTGAGTGAACCTAAAGCTACTGAATAGTGCACTGAAAGGTTAAAATGTAATTTTTATTTTATGTGTATTTTACCACAGTATAAAAGAATAAGAAAAAAATACAGTTAGGAAGGAAGGAAGGAAGGAAGGAAGGAAGGAAGAGAGGGAGGGAGGGAGGGAGGAAGAAAGGAACTGAACCAACCCACAGAACCCGGGCCTGAGTTAATTCAGGCAAATTGCAGAAATCCCTTCAGAGTTTAAATCAGTAAAGAGTACTGATCAATTTGATGGCTGAATAAGGGTAAAAATTCACAGTTTTAAGAAATAAAGTGAGAATCTAAGGCTTTCTATTTTTGATTTTACATTAACCTTTCTTCCCCTTTCCATCTCCTTTCAATAGAGGTTTCTCGTAGAACTTAGTCCAAAGTCTTTTCAAATTTCAAACCTATGACTCTATGCTAATTTGTCCATTTAACTTAAGATTTGTACTGACATTTTCTCTTGGTAAAATTAAAATAAAGATCCAAGACGAGCCTACTTTTCCAGGTGGAGTTGTAGAGAATGACACACTTGATTCTCAGACCTTCCACTGTGTGCCTTCTGCTGTAAGTTCTAAGCTACACCAGAGAACCAGTCTCCTCACATTCCTGTAGTGTTGAGATTCAGGTTTCCCCTGTGCTCCCGGCACTGTTCTCTTGGCCTACTTTTCCAGAAAGCACAGAAGTAACCTTAGGTAGTAGTTGAAGTCCCACAGCCTCCCCACTTGCTCCTCTCAAACTACTTTGCATTTGTTCTTTTTAATCTGCTGCCTTGTATAAGTGGCTGTAAGGGCAAGTGCCAGTTGAAATCCTCTAGCTTTGCCTTCTGACATCCAGGAATCTGCCAAGTGAGTTTGCAGAGAGGGCGCATCTTTTTCAGATTAACCTTAGATATACTTTCGGCCTTGTGGATAATAGTTCCCAAACGCTTGGGAGTGGCAATGTAATTTTTTTCCCATCCTGAAAATCTATTAGAAAAAAGGAAGAGATGCTTCACTTCTCTCCACCCACCCCCCAGGCACTGCAGATGGCAATTAACACCCTACACAGCCCCTCCCCAGAACATCATCAATTTTTTTTGCCTGCATAGCATCTACTTCACAACTTGAGACATGCCAAATCACACACGTTCTAAGTACTTGTTGCTAGCAGCAGATTCCTCTTCCTCAGTGGCCAAGCACAGGCTATATTTGGAATGTCAGAGCACCTAACCTTTCCTGGCCCAACTGTGTGAACTGTGACACCCCCCAAAACTCCCCCATGTTTCCTTTGGTCCTGTAAGAACTCTTTGGATCAATTCTGCAAAACAAAGTGACAGAAAAGCAGAGAAACAAGCAGCTTCTTCCCCACGAACTCCTTTCTCCCCGGCAAAAAAGGAATATTAGCAATTCCAGACTCATGGAACACCTGCAAGTATTTAAGGAGATCAACAAAATATTAAAAATTATTCATTTTATAGGTCATCGTAGATCTGGCACGTGGTGGTGCTGAGTAACTGCCAGGTATCTCTCTCTATTCCTTTTCTCTCTCTGTATTTTTATTGAGGTTCAATTCACATCACACAAACTAAAACATTTTAACGGGAACAATTCAGTACTTGCATAAGGCTGTGCAATCACATCTCCATTTCCAAAATAGCTTCATTGCCTCAAAAGAAAGCCCTGTCCCATTAAGCCATTGCTCTCTGATCCATGCTCCCACTTGCCGTCACAAACAATGATCTACTTTCTTTCTGCATGGATTTACCTATTCTGGACATTTCGTACAAATACTATTATGTGATATGTGTGACCTTTTGTGTCTGACTTCTGTCACATAGTATAAGGGTTCCCAAGGATCATCTAAGTTTTAGTATGTATCAGTAATTCATTTCTTCTATACCCAAACAACGTTCTGTTGTATGGATATACCGTAACTTGTTTGTCTATTCACCACTGATGGACATTTGGGTTCTTTCCACCTTTTGACTCTAGTGAATAGTGTTATTATGAACATGTGTGTGTGTTTGGCTGAGGACCTATTTTCCATTCTTTTGATCATATACTTCGGAATAGAATTGTACTCACCCTTTCTTTGTTTTCTCTTTCTCCTCTTAATGATCTCCTGTCTCCAGGATCCATGATGATGTCTGGTTTTTAAATTCTTTACATGCTTATTTGTACCTCATTTCTAGTGTAACTGATCAATCTTAAGAGTCATTTTTCAAATTTTATTGGTATTTTAAGGAACCAGCCTATGGTTTGTGGAAATTGTTCATACATTTGAATTTGCTTTAATTACTGCCTTCCCTTTGGATTTGCCACTCTTTATGCAACTTCTGGAGAGGGCTGCTTAACTGTCACTGGTGAAAGCCCATCCACATGGGCCCTAATAATCCCTGTGCCCACCAACCAGACTTCTCAGGGCCTGCACCTGCATCTTTGCAGAGGGCTGCCTGAACTCATTTAGTCCATGTGCACAGGGGGCTAGACCCTCAGTGTAAACCCCTAACTGAAATGCTTAAAGACCCCATCTTCTTGCCCTCTGGCTGAGAGAATTCTGAAGCATTTCTCGCATAGTTTTCTGGAGTTTTGCTTAGTAATCAATGGTAACTGAGCTGCAGCCACCTGCCCTGATGGCTGCCTTCATGACACACCCCTTCCTGGCTGTCTTCCCTTCCCTGTCTCACCTCCCACCTATTTTGTGCTGATCTTTTTTCTGCCTGTTATGAGCTGAATTGTGACCATCCAAAATTCCATCTATGAATGCTCAAAAAAATTTGTATGGTGCAGTCCTAGCCCTCAGTACTTCAGAATGTAACAGTATCTGGAGACAGGGTTTTTAAAGAGGCGATTGAGTTAAAATGAGGACATGTGGGGGTGCCCTAATATAATCTGATGGCTGTCCTTTTAAGAAGAGATTAAGTCCAGGCTTAGACCAGGTGAGGACTCAGAGAGAAGATGCTACCTGCAAGCCAGGGAGAGAGGACTCAGGAGAAAGCAATCCTGCCAACACTTTGATCTCAGATTCCAGCCTCCAGTACTGTGAGAACATAATTTCTTTTGTTTGTTCCACCCAGTCTGTGGGACTTTGTTACTGCCGTCTGAGCTAATTAACTCATTCCCAATAAACTGCTTGCCCTTGAATCTCTGGTTCAAGGTCTGCTTCTGGGGATTCCAAACTCAGACTCAAAGTGCATTGATTTTTCAGCTTTTCTTCTTTTCTAATGTATGCTATTGAAGCCATAAGTTCCCTTCTAAGCATGGGTACTGCTCAGATATGTAGTATTTGGTAGTATAATGATAAGTATTTGTAGTACAATGGTAAGCTTTGATACGCAGTTTTATGATTCAATCTGAAGTATTTTCTGTTTTCTGTTGTTATTTCTTCTGTAACCTGTGGGTTATACCGGGTGTCTCACATCTGCCTTCTACATGCTCCAGCTGTGATGTGCGTCACTTCTGCTCACTACTCAGTGGCCAAAACTAGCCACAGGCTCCACCCAGCCACAAAGGGGCTGGAAGCACTGGCTGCCAGGCTGCCTAGAAAGAACATTCGTTTCTACATTTCCTCTTGTGCTTGAATTTCTTTATAACAGACAGTAAACCTGGGATAGGATGGAAATGGCCAGGCTTTCTAACAAACACCTTTCCATTCCATAGGAGTCTCCATTCCACTGTCTAAAGTGGTGTCCAGGTAGTTACTGCCCACGCTGCTTCCACGCAGAGCTTCACATTAGACTGCTGCAGGTTTTGACAGTTTTGAAGGTGGGAAACAGAATCTCATTGTAGCTTGGATTTGCATTTTCTTGATGAGTAGGCTGGTTAGGTCTCTCACACCACTTGATCCCATATTAGTTTCTACTTTATAAAATTTTGTCTTGCAAAATAAATGTTGTAACTTTTTTCTATTTTAATAAAAAGTAAGTGTCTATTCTATTTTGTATAGCTAATGGCTCTTTCCCTGATACACTGCACAAGAATTCTGCTTAAATAATGCATGACTTTTAGTGAGAACTTGAGTCTTCTTAATGGATAAGGCTGAACTTAAGAATGAACTTGAAAGTTGTCAGGGGTCAACAATTTGTTTTCTGTAAAGGATCAAATAGTGATTTTTCTCATCTTTCTTTACTGCATTTCTTTCTTTCTTCTCCTCCTCCCCCTCCCCCATCCTCCTCTTGCTCCTCCTCCTTCTCTTTTTTGTCTCTATGGGCCAGGTGGTCTCTGTTTTTATTACTCAGTTCTGTCAAGATACCTTAACAGCAGCAATAAATGATACAGTGTGACGGCACTTTTGATACAAATTTACTCATAGACAGTAAATGTAAATTTTATATAACTTTTCTGCATCAATAAATAGGACTGTTTTGATTTTTTACCAATCATTTTTAAAAGTAAAAACCATTCTTGATTTACAGGCTATGGCAATGGGCTCTATTTGACTCATGGCCCTAGCTTTGTGACCTCTGAGTGACATCAAAGTTTGACCCTAAAGACTAAACAAAAGTGACAAACAAAAGTGAGGCTGAGGACCTTGGCTAGGTCATTCAAGCCTCTCTCTCCCTTGTCATGCCTGATAAGGGTTTTATTCAATTATCCTCCTGAGCACAAGTGGGCCTGATGGTTCCACAAGCTTCCCTCGGCACCTGGATGCAGAGCCGCCTCACACACACAGCCAGGTCCAGGCCTTGCAGCCTCTGGGCACCCAGACCCAACTCACTTCTCACTAGTGGTTTGAAGTAGCTGTTACCCATCATCTGCAAACACTAGTGAACATTTCGCAGAGCAAGTTGTTTAGAACAGTGAATCCTGGATCCTGCTATGTGGAAGGAGAGGAGATTCAATAGTGACGACAAAACTTTTTTGTCAGAAAGAAAAGCAAAACTTGCGAAGGCCATGAAACCTTTCTTTGGAGGGTTGCCCTTGTGTTAGAAAAAGATGAAATGGTTCTAGGATACAAAACAGAGGGTTGGGAACATCTGGGAAAACAGAGAACTGTCCCAGAGCTGACGGGACATATGCAGTTTATGTATATACTATGCAAGCCGTGGGCTCCTCAGTACCCCAGGGATCAGACTGCAAGGCTGTTCTTAATCTTCTCATCACTATTATACTCAATCTTCTCTGAAATGCGCTGGAGTCCTCTAACGGGGTGTTTGCTACCATCTCATTTGTTCAGGTAGAAAGCTATACTTAGGCCAAATAAGCTGCTATCTTACAGGCCTATGATATATTCAGGTGAGCACCCTGTGGCACCTGCACCTTATCTCAGTAGGTGGAGTTTTCTTCTCTTCTACCCTTGACCTTGTTTGAGTAGAACACATTTACTAATATTGCCAGTTTAGGTCATTGCAGAACAAATACTTAGATCCTGATTCTCCTACAGGCTGAGCAGAAATCTTCTTTCTGGGAACATTCTCAATAGGTTATTTTCCAGGTGAGATATATAAGGGTCTGTGCATTGACACCAAGTTTTAATTTCTGCTCTTACTTGTGTTAGTGGGAACATTTCTATCAAGGAAGGAAGTTTCCCTTTTACTGGATCTAGAAGAGTCATGGTACCTCTGTTCCTAATTTATATGAGCAACAAGGTCCTAGTGCTGAGAGTTACTAATACAGGCAAAAGCTGGTGGATTTCTGCAAGAAGGAGGCCCGCTCTCTCAAGAGAGTCTCCATTCTGTTGGATGAATTAAAAAGAGAGGAAAAAGAATGTGTATTTAAAATATGGCTATGGAGGGGCTGGGGATGTAGGTCGAGTGCTTGCCTAGCATGTGCAAGCCGCTGCCTTCAATCCCCAGTACCACTCCCACCCCCCATACACAGGCAACTGGTAAGCTATGAACTGAAGAGAGGATAGTCAAGATTCTGTGTCTCAGGTAGTTCCAAAGGCAGATAGAGTCTAGGGGTCAATTTCAAAAACATTTTTCTTCCTCCAATTCAGGTATTGCATGCTCTGCCTTGCCCATTTGGGAATCATAATCCACTTATGCTTCAGGAAGGGGATCAAGACTAGGAGTAAAAGTGGGAGCATATGTCCTATACTAATCCAAAAGGCTGCCTTGTTTAGAGACACAATCTTTTTTCCCCCATGTTAAGGTTACGTATTTTCTATAGGGCTCTGATTAACATCTCCCAAAAATTAGAAATCAAAGGAGTGTGTGCATGTGTTTGTGTGTGCACAGCATACATGCAAGTGTGATATTGGGGGGTGTGGGAAGTTTGTTTCTAGAATTAAAAGAAATTATCAAATGTCCCTTCTTACATCATAATGTCCACATTTGCTAAATCTGAATGAGTTGTACTAAACTCTTTTGCCCAAGAATTTTTTTTTCCTTATTTTTTAAATCAGTTTTCTGCTCTGGGAGATTTAAAAGATGCTGTGGGTTTTAAGCTTAGCCACTGACTGCCAGACAATAGTGTTTTTATGGGGAAAATGAAACAATGAGGAAGGGAATCGCATCAGAATTGATCCTGCCATTAAAATATTCCACACCTAACCCACTTGCAGTAGAAGATTTGTGCATTGTTTTATCTAGTTCAGGGGCATTTCCTGGTTTCCTGGTATGTGTTGTGGCCATCTGTTTATGGAGCGATATTTGTTAAGGATTCACTGTCTTAGGATATCCTTTGCTCTTTCCTGAGTGGTAAAACACAGGAGAATCTCTAGAATCCACTTGACTTTCTCTATTTCTCTCTCTCTCTCTCTCTCTCTCTGTGCATCTTACAGGGAATCCATTGTATCAGCCCTGCCATTCCCAATAACATATCCATGGGAAGTTCACATAACCTCATTTCCCTCTGCTAATGTTACTGAGCTAAGCACAAGACAGGAGTATTCTTAGAAGATATATGGCTTCCTCTTACTCAGAGTTGGTCTGGACTGGAGAAACAGGGCCTCTGGGGTCAAAGCAAGACACTCATGAACTCTGGCCACTGTAAGACAAACAATGGAAACCTTATTCTAAATTTAGTTTCCAAGCAAAGGTTTTTCTAGTGACCTCATTCCCCTGTAGCAATCACATTGTCTCAATCATCTTTCAGCAACTCCTCCTGGTACTATGAGGTCCTAGTTTGCCTCTTGTTTTTTGTTTTCTTTCAAATGGATTTCTCCATTTAGAGTTTTCTTCTGATTCCACATCTTCTCCATAATTCTGCACAATATTAAAAATAAATATAATTCCCTTCGTCTTACAACTTGATAACCTCTAAGCTGGAAAAAGAGTTAATGACTGGTAGAGAGAGAAATAGTGTCCATGTGGCATCTGCCGTGGCTGGAATATTCCCTGCAAAACTCACGTTGAAACTTAACCCTCAAATCCATATGCTGATAATATTTGCAGGTGGAACCTTTGGGAGGTAATTAGAATGAGATAAAGTCATCAGAATGGGGCCCCTATGATGAGACTGGTGGCTTTATAAGAAAAAGAAGAAAGACCAGGGCTGAAGATCCCTTGCCATCTTACCATATAATACCTTCTGCCATGTTATAACATGGCAAGAAGGCTCTCACTAGATGTCATTGCCATTCTCTTGACCTCCCAGCCTCTGGAACCATAAGCCAAATAATCTTCCATTGTTTATAAATTATGCAATCTCTGGTATTCAGTCGTAGCTACAGAAAACACTGACAGCGTCCTGTCGAGCCACAATCCCAAGCATGATCTAATACCAAAAACAATCTGGAGTCTTTCTCATGCTTAGGAAATCACCAAGCTGGGGCAACACTTATCTGGATGAAGCTATTGTATTGCACTTAGGCCTGTGAGCCCTAAGAGGTCTACATATTCTCTCTAGGGTAGAAGCTCCCACAAAATGTACACTATACAAAATTCTCTCTTCAGTGAAGTCACTGCTACATAACCTATAGGGCTCCACCTGTGATGTGTAGAAAGTTCTCCATTAAGAAAATTGGAAAAGAGAGAAGGATCGTGTAGAGGTATGGAAAGGAAGGGGAAGGTGGTTTCCATGGAGACCTAGCTGTCCTCCTGTTCTCATCTGCTGATGGTCTGGAATAGCAGGCTCTGGGAGACACTGGACCAATGCCACAGCTGCTCATGGGAGCCCCTGGGGTACCAGACCACCAGCCCTCTTTCACCAAGGACAGTTCTTTCCATCATCTCTAAAGAACAGTAAACAGGCTCTGCATGCACTGCCCCATCTTTCCATGGCACCAACACAGCCAGTTTTTTTTTTCTCTATTGGAACACATCTCTGCTTCCTTTCTTCAGCACCAGATGAAGTCATTGGCATACATTTAGGGAGCCATGTTGTGTGAAAAGCATGATGTGTGTAAGTTGAATGTGACTGTGATGTGTCTCCACTGTAACACAAAACAGTATGGGGAGCTTGCTCTCTCTCTCCTGGTTCTTGAGCATTTTGGAAGAATATTTGTGATATTCTAAATCTGATCTAGCCATAAAGTTAGTGGACAGGCAGAGCTATACTTCTTCCTGCCCCAAGAAATGCCTGGTATTCATTTTGTATTAAATTTTTTTGATTTCAAAGATCTGCTGGTTTACTCATGGCTCTTTCTTCCCCAGATGCCTTCCCATTCTATGTATGTGCAAGAATGGGTCGACCTTGAGGACCTAGTCAAGGCTTGGATTTCCCTTGCACCTTTGTAACTTCCTAACTGGCTATTACAGAGAAGGAAATCTGGAGGGCAGGACAAAGATAGCTCAGAAAAGTTTCCACTGATGTTTACTAGAATTTCACATAGAAACATTCTTTCCTGTCTCCACTTCTCCCCTTTTACACACCCAGCATACACAGGAATGGACACTATTCTCATTGATTGCTGCCATGAGTGAGAACAAAGGTGTCATGATCAATCTGCACACCCCTCCACACACACATAAAATTTGGAGAGGGATAATATAGGCTAGAGGTGGAAAAAAAAACTGCACGTGGGCACAATAAAACATCATGGTTTCTTAACACATGTCCACTGAACTGCATTAGATAAAAGTAAATAAATACTATAATGATTTGTCTTTTAGCAATGGGCTGAAAAGTACAATTTTGTTTGGCTAGGTATGGTGGCACACATCTGTAATCCCAGCTACTCAGGAGGCTGACAAGTTCAAGGCCAGCTTGAGCAATTTAGCAAGAGCCTGTCTCAAAAAAAAAAAAAAAAAAAATAGAAAGGTCTGGGGATATAGCTCAGTGGTAGAGTGCCCCTGGGTTCAATACCCATTACTACACAAAAAAGTGAAATTTTGTTTAATTCTTCCTATCATTTTGTGATATTTTCAAATATTAATAGAAGGCTTTTATATATATTATACACATATACTCTATTTCTATACATATTTTGCATAGGGTAAGGTGGTATTGGATAGAAAACTCAGAAGGTCAAGGGTCTCATGTGGAAACTAGAGAGGAAAAAGGAAAAGAAAGGTGGTAAGGATCTCATGAAAATCCAAGAGAGATCAGTAAAATAAAGGACAGGGACCACAAGGCAGGAGGAAGATAGAAAGGGGAAATACTGGGGAATAATACTGGCCAGGTTATATTGTTATATTGTGTGCTTGTGCAAATATGGAACAACAAATTTCACCATTATGTACAACTATAATGCATTGATAAAAATGTGTAAAAATCTAAAAAGTACAAAAGTGGCATTGGGTTGAAATGATTGTCACAATTTTTTGGTCAATTCCAAGATTAATATAGTTATTGAATCTAGAAGTATAACTACAGATGGGTGAAAAAATTAAAACCATAGGTTGGGATAATTTTTCCCAGTGCAGATCTTGCTTTTAATCAAGATTTGGGATATTATTTTAGGGAATTTCCAACCAAGAGAGAATGAAATAAAAGCCAGATGAGTGAAATGAATAAATAGCTATGGGAAAGCAAAGGAGGAGGTGGCCCTGTTTGTGGGAGAATTCTGAGTACACCTTCTCTGAGTACAGAGAAGACAAGAGTGGGCACAGAGCCCTGCCCTGCCTTCTGGATACCAAGAACCTAGCTCCGCAATTAGTAGACTCTCTACAAGTCGTTGCTGAATTTACAGTGAAAGAAAAAAAAAAAAGAGATAAGAGTCAAAGTTATGATCTTGGAAAATATCCATATTTGGAGGACAGGAAGAAGAAATGGAAGAGATAAGAAAATTTCAAAAGTGTAAAAGAACAAAGAAAAATATGCCCAGTGTGAAAGCATGTCAAAGAGAGCTTGGTGAGAACTCCTCTCCTACTACTCAAAGGAAGATCCTCAGACCAGTAATCTAAGTATTACCTGGAAACTTGCTAGAAATACAAATCCTTGGGCCCATCCTAGACCTGCTGAATCATATTTCCTTGGGGTGGGGACCCAGAAGTCTGTGTTTCATAAGCTCTCAAAGTGATATTTAAGCCACTGTAGCTTCAGAAACCATATCACAGCACATACCTTGGAGCTGAGGATCTGCCGAGACAGCTACGGTTTCTGATTCTTAGAAGGTTTCAAAAGTTTGGTTTAGGATCTTCCCAAAATTAACTTGAAGAGACACTATTATATTAAATTGCTAAATTTTGTACTATTCAAGGCAAATAGTTTATTCAATGCTTCATTTCTTAAAATCCTTTTACAATCCCTCCCTTCTGTTAGAGTGAGAAGGAGAACAATACTAATCCTATTCAGGTAACTGTAACTGAAACATCACTCAGGTTTGTTTATCAGGCAACTCATCTTCTTTCAGTTATTGTCTCGAAGAGTAATTAAAAAATAGCTTGTATTGAACAAAAAATTAAAATGCAACATCTCTAAATTTATGGGATGAGTATAAAGTGGTGCTTGGAGGGACATTCATAGCATTAAGTGATTTTATTAGAAAAGAAAACCTCCACTCAAAAGTTTAAGCTTCCACTTTAAGGACATAAAAAAAGAAACCCAAATGAATTAGAAGGAAGAAGGATACAATAACGAGCAGAAATGAGTGGAATTCATAAAATAAAATAAAAAATCAATGAAATAAAAAATAGATTCTTTGGAAGAGCCAATAAAATTGATACTTTTAGCCTATTTAACAAAGAAAAAGGGAGGAGAAAACAAATTATTACTATTAGGATTAAGAGAGGGCATATAATTACAAACTCTACTGATATTAAAAAAGAATTCTACAAAAACTCTATTGACATAAGTTGAATCATTTAGATAAGCAATTTCTTCAAATCACAAACTTGAAAAAGTCACCCAAGAAGAAAGTGATAGCATGAACAGGTATACAAAAACTGAATTCATAGCTTAAAATTTTAACAAAAGAAATATTCAGACTCAGATGGCATCATCATTAGTTCTACCAAAACTTTAAGCATGAAATAATACCAATTCTATACAATCTCTTTATGAAAATTGGAGAGATTATTTCCAAAGTTATTCTTTCACGTCATTAATACCCTGGTTTTAAAAACTACACAAAGATAGTAAAGAAGAAGACAACCGCAGGAGAAAATCCCTCAGAACATACCAGCAAATCAACTCCAACCATGTGTACAGAGACTAATACATCATTACTAACTGCAATATTTTCTGGGAATTCAAAGCTGTTTCAATATTACAATGCCAATCAATGTGATCCATCATATTAATAGACAGAAAAGAATAGTCATGCTACCATACATATTTGTGAAGAAAAACTATATGACACAACTCAACATTCATTTCTATTTTTTTATTAATTTATTTAGATGCATTTCAAATCATAGTACATATATAGAGCTCCATTTTTCCATTTCTCTGGTTGCAAACCAGATAGAGTCACACAATTTTTGTCTTCATACATGCACCAAGGGTCGTGATGACCATCTCAATCAACCATCTTTACTACACCCATTCCCCTTTCCCTCCCCCCTCTCCCCTCCCCCATACAGAGTTCCTCCATTTCTCCTATGTTCCCCATTCCCACCCCCCTTATGTATCAGCATCCACTAATCAGAGAGAACATTCACCATTTGGTTTCTTGGGATTGGCTTACTTCACTTAGCATAATGTTCTCCAATTCCATCCATTTACCTGCAAATGCCATAATTTTATTCTCTTTTATTGCTGAATAATATTCCATTGTGTATATGTACCACAGTTTCTTTATCCATTCATCTATTAAGGGCATCTGGGTTGCTTCCACAGTTTTGCAATTGTGAATTGCACTGCTATAAACATTGAAGCGGCTGCATCCCTGTAGTATGCTGTTTTTAAATCTTTAGGGTATAGGCCAAGGAGTGGAATAGCTGGATCAAATGGTGGTTCCATTCCAAGTTTTTTAAGAAATCTCCATACTGCTTTCCAGATTGGTTGCACCAATTTGCAGTCCCACAAGCAATGTTTTAGTGTGCCTTTTTCACCACATCCTCGCCAGCACTTATTGTTGCTGGTATTTTGGATAGCTGCCATTCTGACTGTGGTGAAATGAAATCTGAGAGTAGTTTTGATTTGCATTTCTCTAATGGCTAGAGATGTTGAACATTTCTTCATATATTTGTTTATTGATTGTATATCATTTTCTGAGAGGTTTCTATTCAGCTCCTTAGCCCATTTATTGATTGGGTTGTTTGTTTTTCTGGTGTTAAGTTTTCTGAGTTCTTTATATATCCTGGAGATCAGTGCTCTATCTGATGTGCGTGTGGCAAAAATTTGCTCCCAGAATGTAGGTTCTCTGTTCACCTCATTGATAGTTTCTTTTGCTGAGAAGAAGCTTTTTAGTTTAAGTCCCATTTATTGATTCTTGCTTTTATTTCTTGTGCTTTTGGAGTCTTGTTAAGGAATTTGGGGCCTAATCCAACATGATGAAGATTTGGACCTACTTCTCCTCAATTAGATGCAGGGTCTCTGGTCTCATTCCTAGGTCTTTGATCCACTTTGAGTTGAGTTTTGTGCATGGTGAGAGATAGGGGTTTAGTTTCATTTTACTGCATATGGATTTCCAGTTTTCCCAGCACCATTTGTTGAAAAGGCTATCTTTTCTCCAATGTATGTTTTTGGCAACTTTGTCTAGTATGAGATAGCTGTACTTATGTGCATTACTCTCTGTGTCTTCTATTCTGTACCATTGGTCTACATGTCTATTTTGGTGCCAGTACCATGCCGTTTTTGTTACTATAGCTTTATAGTAAAGTTTAAGGTCTGGTATTGTGATGCCTCCTGCTTCACTCTTCTTGCTCAGGATTGCTTTTGCTATTCTGGGTCTCTTATTTTTCCAAATGACTTTCATGATTACCTTTTCTATTTCTATAAGAAAGGACTTTGGGATTTTAATTGGGATTGCATTGAATCTGTATAGCGCTTTGGGTAGTATGGCCATTTTGATAATATTGATTCTGCCTATCCAAGAACATGGGAGGTCTTTCCCTCTTCTAAGATCTTCTTCAATTTCTTTCTTTAGTGTCTTGTAATTTTTGTTGTAGAGGTCTTTCACCACTCTTGTTAGATTAATTCCCAAGTATTTTATTTTTTTGGAGGCTATTATGAATGGAGTAGTTTTCCTAATTTCTCTTTCAGAGGACTCATTGCTGATGTATAGAAATGCATCTGATTTATGGATATTGATTTTATATCATGCAACTTTGCTGAATTCATTTATCAGTTCTAGAAATTTTCTGGTGAAATTTTTTGGATCCTCTAAGTATAGAATCATGTCGTCTGCAAATAATGATAGTTTGAGTTCTTTTCCAATTTGTATCCCTTTAATTTCTTTTGTCTGTCTGATTGCTCTGGCTAGAGTTTCAAGGACTATACTGAATAAGAGTGGTGAGAGAGGGCATCCCTGTCTTGTTCCAGTTTTTAGAGGGAATGCTTCCAGTTTTTCTCCATTTAGGATGATGTTGGCTTTAGGCTTAGCATATATTGCTTTAACAATGTTGAGGTATGTTTCTATTATCCCTAGTTTCTCTAGTGTTTTGCACATGAAAGGGTGCTGTATTTTGTCAAATGCTTTCTCTGCATCAATTGATAGAATCCTGTGATTCTTATCTTTAAGTCTATTGATGTGATGGATTACGTTTATTGATTTCCGTATGTTGAACCAAACTTGCATCCCTGGAATGAACCCCACTTGATCATGTTGCACTAGTTTTTTAATATGCCAAAATTTTATTGAGAATTTTTGCATCTATATTCATCAAGGATATTGGTCTGAAATTTTCCTTTTTTGACGTGTCTCTGGTTTTGGAATCAAGGTGATACTAGCCTCATAGATTGAGTTTGGAAGGGTTCCTTCCCTTTCTATTTCATGGAATAATTTGAAGAGTATTGGAGTTAGTTCAGCTGAGAATCCATCTGGTCCAGGGCTTTTCTTGATTGGAAGGCTCTTGATGGCCTCGTCTGTTTCCTTGCATGTAATTGATGTAATCTGTTTAAGTCATGAATGTCCTCCTGGTTCAGTTTGGGTAGGTCATATGTCTCTAGGAATTTGTTGGTGTCTTCAGGGTTTTCTATTTTACTGGAATATAAGTTTTCAAAATAGTTTCTGATTATCCTCTGTATTTCAGCAGGGTTTGTTGTGATATTTCCTTTTTCATCACAAATTTTAGTAATTTCGGTTTTCTCTCTCCTTCTTTTTGTTAGGGTGGCTAAGGGTTTGTCAATTTTGTTTATTTTTTCAAAGAACCAGCTTTTTGTTTTATCTATTTTTTGAATTGTTTCTTGTGTTTCAATTTCATTGATTTTAGCCCTGATTCTAATTATTTCCTGTATTCTACTTCTTTTGGTGTTACTTTGTTCCTTTTTTTCTAGGGCTTTGAGTTGTAGTGTCAAGTCATTGATTTGTTGACTTTTACATCTTTGAATATATGAGCTTAATGCAATGAACTTTCCTCTTAGCACTGCCTTCATAGTGTCCCAGAGATTTTGGTATGTGGTATCAGAGTTCTCATTTACCTCCAAGAATTTTTTTTAATCTCTTCCCTGATGTCTTCTGTTACCCATGCGTTGTTCAATAGCAAATTATTGAGTCTCTAGGTGTTGTAGTGGCTTCTTTTTTTTAAAAACTGTCGTTAATTTCTAGTTTCAGTCCATTATAGTCAGATAGAATGCAGGGTAGTATCTCTATTTTTTTGTATTTACTAAGACTTGCTTTGTGGCATAGCATATGATCTATTTTTGAGAAGGATCCATGTGCTGCTGAGAAAAACATGTATTTGCTTGTTGAAGGATGGAATATTCTATATATCTGTTAAGTGTAGACCATTGATTGTTCTATTCAGTCTTGTAGATTCTTTGTTTAGTTTTTGTTTGGAAGATCTATCCAGTGGTGAGAGAGTTGTGTTGAAGTCACCCAATACTATTGTGTTGGGGTCTATTTGGTTCTTGAATTTGAGAAGGGTTTGTTTGATGAACATGGCTGCCCCATTGTTTGGGGCATAGATATTTAAGATTGTTATGTCTTGTTGATGTATGATTCCCTTAAGCAGTATGAAATGACCTTCTTTATATCTTTTCACTAACTTTGGTTTGAAGTTTACTTTATCTGAAATGAGGATGGAAACTCCTGCTTGTTTACACAGTCCATGTGAGTGATAAATTTTTTTCCATCCTTTCACCTTCAATCTGTGAGTGTCTCTTTCTATGAGATGAGTCTCTTGGAGGCAGCATATTGTTGGTTTTTTTTTTTTTTAATCCAATCTGCCAGTCTGTGTCTTTTAATTGCTCAGTTTAGGCCATTGACATTCAATGTTATTATGGAGACATGGTTTGTATTTCTAGACATTTTGGTTTATTCTTGGTTTTTAACTTGACTGGGTTTCTCCTTTGATTGGCCTTTAGTGTAGCTCCTCCCTCTGCAGGTTTTCATTGTTGTCTTTCATTTCCTCCTCATGGAATATTTTACCAAGAATATTCTGTAGTGCCGGCTTTCTTGCTGTGAATTCTTTTAATTTTTGTTTATCTTGGAA
>PVHX01016731.1:0-26178 GCA_004024805.1 Geosciurus inauris
CTTGGGCTGAGTCCCCTGGGCTGGGTCTCTTGGGCTGAGTCCCCCTGGGCTGAGTCCCCCTGGGCTGGGTCCCCCTGGGCACTATGCAGTTTACCTCTGCTGGTCAGGTGGGCCTCCCTTCTGCCCTCCTGTCTGTGAGGGGCTGGGAATTCCACACTCCACGTGCCCTGCTTGGAACTTTCCGTCCTGCTCTCCCCTCCAGCGGCCCTCCAGGCACTTCACATGGACAGCTGGCACTGTCCTCTGAGGCTGAACCCCTGCACTTCCTCTCCTCACACCTGGCCCGGGAGAGCGGGTGGTAGGCACCGTGCTGCTGGCTTGGCTCTGCTGCCCCAAGCCCCCTGCCCTCTGATGGTGACCCCCCAGGGAGAGGTGAGTCCTGTGCCCAGGTCTCAGGGGGCAGGGCAGACTGGCTTCACCTGTCTCCACCCTCGTCCCTCCCCAGCGCCCTCGCCTGCCTCTGGAGGCTCCTCTGGGGAGGCTGCTCCACCGGAGGCTCTGGCTTCTGGGCCACGCACTTCCTGTCAGGGCTAAGGGTCTGCTAGTGCCGTGGGCTGCACGTGGGCTGGAGGGACAGCAGGACTCCAGGCACAGAGACACAGGTGGGCAGCAGGGTGAGCCAGGACATGCTGGGGAGCTGGGTGGGTGCTGAGGCTCCTTGGCACATGGCCTGCAGCCCTTGGCAGGCTGGGCAGGGCCTCCTGTCGATGTCAGGTGTTGGTTATGCCAATACCAGCCGCACCTGCTCTCCATCGTGGGCCAGGTGCTGGCCCTTGGGGCCTCCTTGAGTTCTGCAGAGGGGCCTCAGCCGACTCCTGTCTGGCCTGGCCCAGGGACTGGGGCCCAGAAGCGCCTGGAGCTGGCCAGCTTGTGGGAGCAGGCTCCGGCCAGGGCGGGGCCAGGTGTGATCTGAGCAATAGCTCCCGGGATGGGGCTGAATGAGGGACAGAGCAGAGTTCCAGACTCCACCCTCAGGGTGGCTCACAGGGTGGACAGGCTCCAGAGTGAGTCCTCCACAGCTACCGAGGGCTTGGATCCCCCTGGACAGCTCCCGGGTCCCACTGCAGACGTGTTGGAGCTGGGGTCCAGGGGCTCCCAGCCTGCCGGCTGCTCCAGGAGACCACAGCCCCGTTCAGCTCCACCCTGGCTGCAGGGAGGGGCCCTCCCCAGAGCCGCCTGGCCTGGCCTGGCCTGGAGGTGCTTCCCTGGGAGCTGTCTCGGTGGGTGAGCGGCACAGCTGTCTGGCCATGACTCCTCCCAGATGCGGATCCGGATCCGGATCCGTGGAGACCTCAGCGGCTTTGCTGAGAAAGGCGGGGTCAGAATCGCCCCCCCACAGGTGGGGACAATGGATTGACTTGGTTCCCAGCTGGAGGGAGCCCGAGGCTGTGGGCAGGGCAGCAGCCCTGCACTCGCAGAGCCTGCCGGGCACCTGCTCTGCTGGGCCTGGCCCTTGGCTCTGCCCCAGACCGCACGCCCGCCCCTGGCCTGCCCCTGCCCCACAGCTCACTGGCCAGCCTTGGCAATCCTCCTCCCAGGGCCCTGCCAGAACGTCCCCATTGTCTTCTGGGGCTCACCCCGGTGGCCTGGCTTGTGGTCCCTCCAGGGGTGCCCATCCAGGGTCCTCTCTGTGTTCTGGGCCCTGGGCCTCTGTAGTGCCATCCTTGGCCTCCCCACCCTGGGTGCTGATGGCTGTTCTTTGCTTTGGCCCCCCACTAAGGAATCCTTGGAGGCAAAGTGTTCCACCTGGCTGGGATGGAGGAGTCTGCTGGGGCTGGAGTACCACTGGGGACTCAGGCTCCTCTTCTGAGCTGATGCAGGTGGATGGCTTGCAGGCCCCTGCTGCTTCAGCCCTGAGCCCTGCTTTCTCTCAGGTCCTGGGTGCCCCGCCCAGCATGCAGTCCCTCACTACCTGGGGCTCGTCTCCATGAGGCCCACAGGAGGTGGCAAGAGTGACTGTCACCTTATTACCCACGGATGGGGTTGCAAGACTTCACCGTCCCCACCTCAGGACAGCAGGGCCTCAGTGGGAAGAGCTGGCCGCCCTCGTGGGCCCGTCCTGCCTGCGTGTTCCTGGGACATCTCCGGTGCTGCTGGCGTCACTGTTCTGAGGTTGGGCTCAGGCGGGTTTGGCGGGACTTCCCAGGGACAGAGCACCCGCCAGGCCTGCGGGATTGGCACAGATGGGCAGGGTCCATGCTCAACCTCCTGGGCACCCAAGGATGGGCCCGGCTACTCCGCTTTCTCCTGCCTCACCCAGTGCCTGTGCTGGGAAAGCCGCTCTGTTCAGCCCTCACTGGGGTGCAGGGAGGACATGGTGGCCTGCAGCAGTGAAGGCGGAAACAGCTCAGGCTCTGCCCAGCGCCAGGGCCCAGCCTGCTGACCACACCTGGGGCACCAGGGGCTGGATGGTCCTGTTGGCTGAGAAGGCCACTCACCAGCTGCGGGTCCTCCAGGCAACATGGACCCGTGTTAGGGTGCGAGGGTCAGGGACTGCACCCTGTGAGGCCACAGGTGGTCAGCCTGGAGGCCAGGCCCCATCCCGGGAGCCAGCGTGGCCAGGGGACCCTGCAGCAGACCCATCACTGTCCCTGGCCTGTGGCTGACCCAGGTGGTGCGGAGCGTTTGCCGGGATGTTCAGGATCCCAGGAGCTGAGCTCCGTCCCCAAGGCCCATGCCGGTCAGTCGGTCCTGCCAGGGCGCCGTGCTCCTGCCTGGGCTGTCCGGTGCTGTCCTTGGCCCAAGACCCCGACGGGGCCATCTCCATGCAGGCCCCAGATCCGCAGCTCCCCAGATAGGAGCCCCGCCCTCCAGATGTCCCTGCACCCCAGACTGGAGGGCAGCGGGGCCCCTGCAGTCGTCCACGTCAATCAGTTCCAAATTTCAGTTTTCTCTGTTTTATTTTGGAACCAAGAATTTTTACTTTCTGGTCAAGAACATTTTGGGGCCTTGAACAGCTGAGCCATGTCTTCTGAGTCGAGAGGGAGGAGTTTGTGGCCTTTTATCGGGTGATGCCCAGCGAGGAGGTCTCCGGCAGGGCCTGTCCCCGACATGGTGGGTCCTGCTGCGTGCTGGCAGCCCTGCCTGCTCCTGCCGCCTCCCCAGGCCCCCGGCAGCCTGTGCACCTGCGCCTCCTCCAGCTGCGCGTCCTGCAGGACCTGCTCTCTCCCCCCTCGTAGTCCACCAGCCGATCCCGCGGGCCTCGGAGTCCCTGGGCCTCATGACAGGCTGGAGCTCCACCCTCAGCTGCCCGAGGTTCTGCGGAGCCCCGTGACCCGTGGCCTCTGGCTGGAGACCCTGGAAGGCTGGCTCTTTCCTCCTGGGGGATGGTGGGCCCTCCTGCTCGTCTCTCCTGCCCCTGGGCAGAGGTGACCGGATGCTGCCTGTGCTCACAGAGCTGTCCCCAGTGTGAAGAACAGCAGGGAGTCTTCTTTTAAAATTAATTACATTTTATTGATCACTGGGCAAGAGATAAAGCACGAGCCAATCTCCTGCAATCTCACCCACCCGCAGAGCAGGCTGTGTGTGCTCAGCACCAGGTCCTGTGCTGGCCCGCGGCTCTGCTGCCCGCCAGGACCTAAACGCTAAACGCTGGGCTCACCCATGCAGTGAGGACGAGGGGGCGCAGCAGACCTGTCCCCACCCCCTTGCTGCCAGACCAGAACTCCCTGGGCTTTGGGCCCCGCCCAGGCCCTCCCCAGGCTCTGCTCAGCGTCTGAGCCCCCAGGGGCAGAGCCTACGCTGCTGCTCACCTCGGTCTTCCTCGCCACCTGCCTCGCCACCTGCCGTCTGTTCAGGAGAGTGCTGTCCCCCAGGATGGAAGGCATGTCACACAAGGGGATGCTTAGGCAGCATCTGCTGAAGGGATGAATGAGTGGGTGGACAGATGGGTGGACGGGTGGGTGGATGGATGGATGGATAGTGGGTGGATGGGAGGATGGATGGGTGGGTGGGTGGGTGGATGGATGGATGCATGTTCCAGCCTACAGCTTAGAGAGCTGTGCATCAGGACCCATCAAGTGAGATTCAGATTCAAATCCAACAGAGTCCCGTTTGGCTCGGGGAGGGGTGTGGCTGGGCAAGTGCACACAAGTGACCCTCCCTAGCATGTGTACCCTGAAAGCCAGCAGTGGACACTTTCAGGGGTGGCAGGGAAGAGGTGGACACCCCATAGTAATTACAGATGCATGTGAGCACGTGGGGTGGGGTCCCCAGGGGTGCCACCAGAGCCCCGGAGCAGCAGAGGCTCTGAGGGAGGCTGGTGCTCGTCTCGGGCTGAGCCCTAGGCAACTGCGTGGGTGGCAGGCGGGCTTAGGAGAGGTGGTGTGCACAGGTGGGGCTGGAGGTCTGTGCTGGTGTGGGGTCAGGGCCTCCGCCAGGGTCAGGGCCTCTGGGGGCAGCCCCCAGCACCGCTCTCCACACAGCTCTGGGGATGCATCTGTTGCAGATGTTTTTTCAGATGCAGCTGCAGGCGATTCCAATCCCTAGCCCCTTGTGTCTTTCCTCCTACAGGAGCTCACGGTTTCTACTAGGCAGGGTCACAGTGTCCCTGGGGCAGCACCTCTGTCCAGTGAGCACACGCAGGCCCAGGATGGCAGGATCCTGACCCCCAAATGTGGCTGCAAAGTGGCCAGGTGTGTGCTGCCTGGAGAGGGGCCTTGGAGGAGCCCGGGAGCCTCTCCCCGCATCCTGCACCCCCACAAAGGCCTGATGAACAGCCTCCACGCAGTCGGTCCAGGGGTCCAGGATGTGAACCCTGAGACGCCCACGTGTCTTTGGAAGTCTCGAGTCCTGCAGGCAGGTCTCCCAAGTCAGGACTGCACAAGCAGCAGGACGGGCCTGGCCATGTGGCTCTCCTGTGGCCGGGGTCGAGGCCGGCTCTGCACAGGCCCCAGCTGCACCATCCAGGTGGCCTCCCGTGATCCTAGCCGGCACTGAGGTCCTCCCACCACCTGTGACACTGTAGGGTGCCCTCGTCTGGCCTTCCTGGGGTGGCCAGGACTAGCCCTCTGTCCTGCTAACCCCAGCCCTGCCCGGGACCCAGGAGTGGCTAGCGGCCACGGATGGGCTCGATCTGCCTGAACCCTGGCCGCTGGCCCGCGGCTCTAGGCCAAAGCCCCCAGTGCTCGCAGGGTGGTCTCCTTCTTCTGCCCTCAACACTCTGAGCTGCCTCCTCATTTCCTGCTCACCTGCAGCAGGGTCCCCTCCCCTGCCACCCTAAACCTGACCATTAGATGGAAAGATGTCCCCAAGAAGGGTCCAAGGGCAGGAGACAGAGGCCAAGGCTCAGTGGCTGTGCCCAGAGGCTGTCACCCACGGGTAGGGTCATGCACACAATGCTCACAGAGGACATGGCCAATGTGCTCGTCCTGGGAATTGGGCTCTCGTTGCCCCCAAACCCCACTAAACACAGGTTCCCTTCGTTGCCTCATGAACACAGCATGGATGCCACAGCTCCACAGTCAGTCTCATGAAATGATGTTTAAGGCAGGAGAAAGGGCGCAGTGGAAGAAGGGGGTTTCCTTCTACCAGGGTGACTGTCTTTCTAGAATCTTCTGAAGACTTCGTTTTGGTTCAGCCGAGCATGATTAGGAGAGTGAATGTCCAGAAGCGGGACCAAGATCCTTGTTTTAGTGATTGGCTTAAGTAACACCCCTGTTTATTCTGTGCTGCCCTGGGAGGTGGGGGTTCTACCTGCAAAGTGGAAGGGCGACACCCTGACGGGGAGGAGGACCCCTCCGCTGTCCACACGGGCCATCCCGGTCCCGCCTCCCCCTCCACTTCACCGGCTGCCCTGCCGCCGCCCTGGGCAACAGCTGCCCGTTTCTCAGAGCGCCAGCCGTCAAACTCTGGAAAGGCCTGGCTCCGTCTCAGTCTGTCTCTCTGCCTTGCCTTTGTGTCTCTGCCGCCTGTCGCAGCAGCCTGAGGACATCCGTGCTCTGCCCAGCTGGGGACTCAGCATGTCCAGCCGAGGCCTGCAGGGGGAGTTGGCGCCTCTGCCTGGCTACCTTGCCTCTGGCTTGGGACTTCCTGTCCAGAGCCAGTGGTCACTCCTGGGCCCATGCTGGGCACTGCCTGGCCGCCCTCTGCCTTCCAATGCTGGGATGGAGCCATGCGACCTGAGCTCAGAGACGCGGGCTTTCTTGCCATCCGAGGGTCACTCTGGCTTTCCACCCGTTCAGGTGGACTTTTGGCAGCTGGGGTCCCAGGCCAGAGCCGGGCAGTGGGGTAATGACCCCGAGATGGTGCACCCGCTGTCCGTGCTGCCCTGATAGCCCGGAGCCTGCTGCTCAGACCCTGTGTGAGCCCCAGCCCCAGGCGGTGCCCCGTCCCTAGGTCAGTCCACGGGCACCTGCTGTTGCCTGGTGGCAGGACTCGTGGCTGTGCCAGGCCCTCCGGGCCTCTCTGTGTGTTCTCCTCTGTGACCAGTGCTGGGCACCGCGACGTCGTGACCCACTGGTGCTGGGCTGGGCTGACCTGCTGCGACAGTATCCCCTCTGGGCTTGCTTGCGTCTCTCAGGTGGACCCACAGGGGCCCTGCTACAGAGCCCAGGGCCTCTTGGGTCTCTGCACAATGTTCCGGGGTCACTGGGCTAAGCTGCCCCTGGGTCTCCCCGGCCTGCCTGAGCTCTGGTGTCCAGTGTGCATCCCTGGTTGTTCTGGGCTGGCCGCTGCCTGGGCCCTGCCCTGTGGACTCACCTGCATCTCCCTGACTCCCAGATCTTGCCAGGGGACCCTGGGGTGGGGCTAGGGACAGGCCCCTCCTGGGTTCCGTCCTGTGACCCCTGCGGCCTGGGTCCTGCCCTCCAGTGTCTTGGGCTGCGCCCTGAGCCCTCTGCCCCTCTGTGGGCTCCTTGACTTGAAGCAGCTGGGAAAGGCCAGCAGACGAGACCCTCGAAGAGGTCCGAAAGCCTCACTCCAGGCTTGGGGTGGCCTATGGACCTGGGGTCTTTGAATATGTGGTCGATTTGCAGATCTCAAGGCGAGACTGTGGGTAATCCCCCTGGGCCCTGAACGCAAGGATAAGTGTCTTTACAGGGGGCAGGAAAGAGACAGCCACGCAGGACGGGCACCACGTGAGGACGGAGCAGAGCCTGGAGCCGTGCTCCCAGAGCTGGGGGCCAAGGCCGCTGCAGAGCTGGAGGAGGCAGGAGGGCCCCCGGGACCTGGAGGAAGCCCGGCCCCATCCACACCTCAGCCTGCAGGACTCCTGCTCTGGGCTGCAAGGGGACAGGTGCCCGACGTTTGCAGCCCGGGATCCAAGCGGAGCACCCCGCGGTCTGCACGGCCCAGGCAGCCACTGGCAACATCTCACCACATGGACAGCCGTGCGTCCACTGCTATGTTCCACCAAAGGACAGATCACACGTGGCCACCCAGCTGGATGCTGAGCACCGCGGGCCACATCGCGTGGCCTGCTGAAATCGCTAGCCGGACGTGGCGCGCCAGGCCTCGCCAGCACACCCCAGAGTGCCGCTGCGACACGGGGGCTCTGCTCCGTCCTCTGCACTCTTCATTCCGAGCACAGGGAGGCGCTGCCCTCTTCCACACGCGCTCCCACTGAGGCCCCCGGGACCTGGAGGGGTAGCGTCTCCGGCCAGAGGCCCCACCCCAGAAGGCTGCCTCTTGGCCGATGGGAAAACTCCCCACGGACCCCTCGCCTGCTGCAAAGGTGGCCTGGCCTGAGTCACAGCAGCACCCCAGATGCTCTTGGGCTGACTCCACCTCCACGGTCCTGCCGCTCAAGCCCCCCTGGAGGACAGTCCACTCACAGACATGGACGTAGCGATTCCCACCTGACGCTGCGAGCAGCCAGCACGTGGGGCTGGCTTTCCTGCCCTCCCCAAGGAACTTCCTGGTTCCCATCGGTCAGCTGGGATGGGGCCAGATGGCAGTCCCTGCAACGCCTGCCCCGTGTCGCTGGTATTTCCTTCGTGGCTTCAAAGCCTGTGCACCCTGTGTTCCTGCCCTGGTGGCCATCTGCTGTCCACCAGGGCTCTGGCTCTCAGCCCCTGGGCGTCTCCAGCCATTGCTGTTGGGTGGGGCCTGAGGCCAGCTCTGGAGAAGGCTTTGAGTGGACGTGGCCTGTGTTGTCTCTGGGCTGGAGGATTCATTGCCGGTGCCAGTGATGTGCTGGCTCCCTGGGGCCCTAGGGAGGGTGCCCGCCTGAGCAGAGATCCACCTGTGCTGTGGGCAGCATGGAGACCTCCTGCTCTGCAGAGCTGCACAGCACTGCGGCCCACACGCCTTCAGCAACACCGTGGGCACTGACCGTCTCAGGCTTGGGAGACACAAGCCCCTCGGCCCCTTCGTGCCACTCACACAGGCTGCGCTTGGCACAAGTTCTGGGCTTATTTCAGAGCCTGGAGTGGAGGAGGCCGAGAGGCCCCAGGCCCACTGCAGCCCACCCTGTGGCACTCCAAGCGCTTCCCCTCTGATCTGGTGCCTGGGCCCTCCTGCCTGCCTCGAGCCCCTGTGCCCTGCTGGACTTGGGGGGCTGGACTTCTGCAGGCAGAGGACCAGTGGACACTTCCTCCCAAGGTGGCCTGAGTGCAGAGGGCCGGGAGGTGGCTGGACGGACATTGGGAGGTGGGGCAGGTGTTGGGCTGCAGGCAGGGTGCATGGGGACTGGGAGGAGAGGCAGGAGCCCCAGAGTGCTTCTGCAGGTGGCAGTGTCCTCCTTCCTGGGCCTCCTTCCTGGGACTCCGGGCCTGAGCCTGCTGGAGGAGAAGCCCCTCCTCCACTGTCGCATGGCCTCCCTCTCATCCCTCCCCACACCTGCCCGGCAGCTCTGTGCCCTGGCCCTGGGACTCGTGAGTCCCAGACCTGATTATCAGTGGCCTGAGCTGCGGGGAGAAGCTGCAGTCTATTAAGATTTAAAGAGATTGAGCGCAACAAGACAAGCAGGAAAAGAAATTTAATTTAGTGATAAAAAAAGTAATCAGATCTCAGCCTGCGGACAGGGAACAGTTGCCGATTGTCTGCACACGTCAACACACGGTCCATTGTGGAGCCATTGACCTGGCCCTGGTGGCCCAGACGTGGCCACCGTCTCTGCGCCAGTGGCTCTGGCCAGGCACAGCAGAGCCACCTGGCAGCGAGGGGCAACCCGAAAGCACATTCTCACGCAGATCTTCATGCAGAACTGCTGAGAGGAGCCTGAGCTCGGCTTGGGGCTCTGAGAGTCCCTGTTGTCCCCTTGGCTGAGTCAGTTTGGCGAGTCTCGTAAGAGGCAGGGTGTGGCCTCAGGGCGGCTGCCGCAGGAGCGTCCTGGTTTGCTCAGAGTGCCCAGGGCTTTCCCTACATCCTGGCAGTGGGAGGACCCGGGGCCCTGGCTCTGTTTGCCGGCAGCCAGCATCATGTTTGTTTGCACCCCCAGCCCCAGGGCCTCATCACCTGCCCCAGCTGGAGCTGCAGCATGCCTGCCCCGGGCTCTGTGGCTTCTTCACCAGGCCTGCACCTTCCAAGACAGCGTGTGGGTGGAGGGTGACCCTCCGGAGGCCCTGAGCCTCTTGCAGGCTTTCCTGCTGCTGCTGGAGCCCTGGTGTCCAGACGCCTGCCTCCTCTGAGTTCCCGAGTCTGGAATCTCTGACTCCTTGCTCTCATTTATAAGGATGCCTGTCAGATTCAGGGTCCATCCTAATCCAGGGTGGCCTCACCTGGAGGGCCTATTAGATGGGCGAGTGCGTAAGGCCCCCGCTCAGGGCCTGGGTGGGAGACAGGACGGGGCTGTGGCGATGGCTCTCAACTCCCTCCCTCCTCCAGGACCCACAGACGTCCCCAATCACAGGGCAGTGATGTGAATGAGATTCTCTGTGGCCTCCTGTGGCCGGTCTCCGGGAGAGCAGGACGTGGTGTGCTGCGCTCTGGGCCGCGTCCTAGGTCCACAGGGCAGAGTCTGCCTGGTGGTCGGAGCTCAGGAGGCCCCTGATGAGCTGGCCAGGGCCACGTGCTGGCCTGGGAGTTTGCATGTGGGCCACGGGTGCAGCTCCCAGGGTCTGTGGGCAGCCTGTGGTCAGGCCCCTCCCATGCCCACAGCCCGCTGGGCTGCTCTCCACAGGGACCTCCCGTCCAGGAGGAGCCATCCTGGCCCTGGAGCCACCTGCCCTTCTCGACCCTCGGAAAGGAGGGGGCCTGCCTGGCCACTGCCCAGTGCAGAGGGGCAGGGCCGAGTGCCCGGCTGTAGATGGCTGTCCTCCCGCACTGGTCCTGGACGTGGGTGCCCAGTGGCATCCTCTGGAGTACTCTGGAGGGTGGGAGCCCCACTTGTCCTGTGGCTGCGAGCACTGCCCGGAGGGCCAGGTGCACAGGAGACCCAGGCAGCAGGTGCAGAGACGCGGGGGCCGTGTGGGTGGTGCCCCGGCCCTGGCGCTCCCAGGGCACTCGTAGCCTCTGCAACGGCGAGTGAGAGCAGAGCGTGGCATTGTGAAGCCTCTTGCCTCTCAGCCGCCGTGGGCTTGCCCCACCGTAGGTCCCTCCTGGGCTCCCTGGGTGCTCTGCGCCTCGGCCTATTTTCTTGGGTCTGTTATTTTGTTATCCCTTGAATTCTTATTTTTATTGAGTTTATATTATTAAGTTTGTTTTACCATGAAATATTATGAGACCCTTCACCTGGGTGTGGTGGGGTGACCTGGTGCTGGTGGTCCAGCCCCGTCTCAGCATGTGGGCTAGCCTCGTCTCTGTGGCGGGTGTGCCTCCAGGTTTTCCTTTTCCATCTGGTGATGTGAGTGATTCTGCTCCCTGCCCCTGGCATCTGAGACAGACCTACTTCTTGGTCTTCTTCAGGAAGGAGTCGGGGCTGGGGTCTTTCCTGTTTTGGGGTGGGGCTGCCTGGGAGGCTGGTGTGCGCTCTCCTGGCAGGAGACACCCATGAGAATCTCCTCTTCCCTGTTTCCCACAGAGCCGTGCCTGTCCAGGCAGAGCCGTGCCTCCCAGAACCCAGAACCTGCTGTCGGCCACACACCAGCAGCCGGGCCTCCGACTGGTTTGGTTTTGTGAGGTTTGCGGAAGCTCTTTTGCAGGCACAGGTGTCCTCCTCACCGGCTCCCTCCCACCCCTGTGCAGTGGTCATCCTGTGCCATGGTCACCCCTGTGTAGTGGTCACCTCTGTGCAGTGATCATCCTAGGCAGCAGTCATCTCTGTGCATGGTCACCCTGTGCAGTGGTCACCCTGTGCAGTGGTCACCCTGTGCAGTGGCCATTGCTTAGACGAGATGAGGTTAATGAAGATTGATCAGAAGGCAGAGGCTGCCCGAGCACGGCACAACCCCCTCCCTGGCCTGTGCATTCAGCCAGTGGCCAGCCCAAGCCCAGCCTGGGCCCCTCTGCACCCTGCACCACCACCACGCAGCCTACGGCAACTGCTCTGCTCTGTGCCTCAGGCTGACCTGGAGGAGCAGTGGCCTGGGCTGCACTGCCAGGGGCTCAGGACTCTGCGCAGGGCAGGGCGCCCCCAGCTCCGTCCAGCAGGTCCCAGAGCCCGGGCAGAGCTGGGCTGCATACTGGAGCTGAACAGGCCTGCGAGGGCTCCTGCCGCCCGGGCCTGCTGGCTCCACGCGGAGGCCCTTGGCCAGCCCCGCATGTGGTGCCCGTGCCACAGCAGCCCTGGCACACCTGGCACACCTGGCGCCAGGTGAGACAGCACTTACTGTCCTTCCAGAACCCAGGCCTCCTGCCTTTGCAGGGAGGGGCTCGGAAAGTCTCTTCCCTCTCCTGGTTTGTTTTCAGAGGACACGGCAAGCTGTTCTGTGCCTGGGGACATACGGAGGAAGTGGCATTTTGCACCCACGCACAAAGTTCCCGAAAGCAAACACCAGGATCCGAGTCACCTCGCCCAGATGGCATGCTGAGATGGCAGCACCAGCTCCCCAGAAAGCTGGATGTCCCTGTCACACGGCAGCCTGGTAGGCCACTCTTGGCAGGGCAGGGACATCCCTGCCCCTCTCTGCTGCCCATGCTCCAGACACCTTTCGGGAGGTGCTAAGGGAGGCAGACTTGCCAGGAGGCGCCCATCAGGCCGCGGGCCTTGGTCTCCTCGTGAAGGTGAAATGGATCCCAGGAAGGCTCCCCACCTGGGCAGGGGCTATTCCCACAGAGATGAGGCTGTGAGGCTGTCCTCCTCTGGGGGCAGATTCCACCCAGGGCAGGCTCATCTGTGGGCTGAGGGGGAAGCCCGTAGCCACTCTCCCAGGAGACGCCCAAAATCCAGTGCAGTCCGGCTCCTGAGAGCCCCAGCTGGACCAGACCAGGGAGGCCTGGTTCCCGGGCACTTGGAGGCTGGGGGGCTCGCGGGAAGGTCTGCAGCCAGCAGCAGAGCAAGCAGCCCCTTCCCGGAGATTGGAGCTGAGCTCCCCAGGAAGGGACGGCCTCCCTGCCTCCCGTCTCAAGACCAGGGCCAGCCCATCCCCCTAGGAGAGAGAGCCCCGTCCAGGGCTCTAGTGGCCGGGCTGAGCCCTCTGTGGGGTCTGGTGGTGGCAGTTGCCTGGGACCAAGTGGCCAAATGCAGGAGGGTTCCCTGAGGGTCAGGCCCCAAAGGAGAGGGCGCCAGGGCCAGGCAGCCCTCATCCCCGAGACCCCGTGCTCCCCCTGCCCCACAACCGTGCCACGTGGCCCAGCCCTGGGGCCCGCCTGGTCCTCAGTGAGACACCACTCTTGGCTTGGACATACCCTTTCTCCATGCTGGGTGACTGGGGCCTTGTCCTGGACATAACGCTCATGTCCCCAGACCCATGACCCCACCAGAGCCAACCAGAGCTCGAGCCCTTTCCTGAGGTCCCTTGGCAAGAACACCTGTCCAGTCCCTGCCACAGAGCAAGCTAGGGAGGCTGATGCTGCCCAGGTGTGACCCTGGGGTCCTGCCCAGCTGGGACTGGACTCACCAGTCTGTGATTTCAAGCTACAAGTGGACACGTTCCAGGTGCCACCAAGCCCCTCAGGGGCCTTCTATCACCTGCCACAGGAAAGGTCCTGACTGACCCTCCTAGCGATGGCTGAGTGCCACGTTGGCCCATGGAGCAGCTGCCGGCCACAGCTCCACCTCACGGCTGGGTGTGACCAGCCGTGTGCTAGTTGTGCAGAAGCCCCGTCCCTCTCTAGCGCGTGGCTGTGGGAAGTGTGGGGTTGGTCCTGAGTGACCGTGCTGTCACTGAGGGCCCCGGGCACTGCGCCTGTCCTGTGGGCCTCTGAGCCTCTGGGTCCTCTTTATCCAGCCAGGCTGGGAGCAGCCAGGGAGGAGAGGTGTGAGCCCTTCCGTGGTCCTGCTGGGGAGGGAGGCCATGGGGCTGCCCAAGCCCAGGGTCAGAACCCTCCACAGGACCCACAGGCTGCAGGGGAGCCTGGGCAGTGCCATCCCTGTACCCAGGGTCTCCTGGAGTCCCCTCACCCTGCACGGAGCCGCTGGGTCCAACCCTCGCCCGACAGCCATTCCTGAAGGGCGCTAAGACCAAGCGCTCCTGAAGGGGCCGGCGGCCGGTGTGCACCCTCTGGAGCAGCCCTGGGCTGGGCTGGGGACGCTGGGCAGACACTGTCAGAGCTGGGTCTCCTGACCGCAGCTGGGGACGCGTCACAGCCAGTCTTATCCAGCAGACGCGGTCCCTAGGTGCGACCCCCTTCCAGGTGGCCTCCCAGGACCGGAAGCTTCTCCAGCACACCCTCCTCCTCCGGCTGCCTGGAGAGCTCGGGTGAGACCCCAGGCGCCCCAGAGCGCCATCCGCCTCTCACTCTATTTCTGCTTCCTCCTTCCTGCGCTGGGAGGGCGGGAGGGAAGCATCGGGATCAGCCGGTGGAACAGCCAGGCAAGGGTGTTGGCAGGAAGCAGGGAGAAGCGGCATATGGCCGGCTCAGCCGCCCATCCCTTCCAATGCCTCCTGCCAGCAGCCCAGAGCCTGGTTCTGGGCCAGGGAGGCGCAGGGAGGAGGAGGCGAGGGGTGGGGGGAGCGGCTGGGGGAGGGTGGGGCCTGGGGTGGGGGCTCTGGCTGCAGGTGGGCCGCCAAGGCCTCGTGGGCAGGCTGAGCAGCGAGGGCCCCTGGGCAGCAGCGGTTCTGCCCACACGAGCCCAGCCCTTGTGTGAGGACCACCGGGACCACGTGCAGGAGGCAGGTCCAGCGGCCTCTGCTCTGCCTCTCCTCCAGAGGCCGGGGAGGACAGGAAGATGAACAGGAAAGAGGAAGGAGAGACAGCGGGGCTGGGCTGTCTCCGTCTCCGTGTGGCCTGAGCCCACGGGGCCTCAGGCTGGCAGAGCAGGCCACCAGGCTCCGTGCCCCTGGGCACGCTGAGGGCTCCTGGGGACAGAGGGGTGACCCGCTGCCGCCCGCATCCAGCCCTGGCCAGCTGGAGAGGTGCTCGCACCGAGCGAGGGACAGGAAGAATGTCCTTGAGATTCTGAGAAGAGGGAGAGGTCGGGTAGGCAAGGCTCCCACGGGGACCCCACAGGCAGAGTCCAGCCGTAGATGACCCCCTCCCCCCCGCCCCGTGCAGAGAAGGTTCCGGAAGCCACTCCTCCAGAGCCCTGAGCTGCAGAGTGAGGCATGGCCTTGCGTTGGGCCCCTACGATGCCCCACACAGCCAGAAGCCCAGGTTGATCCAGCAGGTGCCGAGCCTGACGTGAGCATGCGGCGTGCCACACGCCAGCTCTGTCCCTGCGGTCACTAAGGACACACCTGATAACTAGGGAGACCTCAAGAGAGCGGGATGCAGGCCCCCGGGGGGGCACGCAGCAGGAGAGGCTGCATGGTGTCTCAGGCACTGGGTAGGGTGTGGGCCAGAGCCCCCGAGCCAGAAGAGCCACCCAGGGGGACAGACCCTCCACATGGCACCTTGTGCCACAGGGCGTTTCTATAACACAGCACCTGAAGCTGGACACTGTAAAGAAAGGTCCAGAGCTTGGTGCCAGCCCTGTCACCTGCAAGGCCTCAACTCCTCAACTCTTAAAGGTCCCGCCACCTGATCATTGCTGGGTTGGGGGCCAGGCTTCCAGCACACGTTCCAGCCCTCTCCAAATCCTGCTCCACGTGGCCGTGGCCTGGAGGAAAGGCCAGGCAGGGCTCCTTGCTGAGGGGCTGGAGATGAGAGCCTGGGGCCTGGCCTGTGCAGGGCAGAGACGTGGAGCCCGAGGTCTTCACACGAGTCCTGTGCAGCTGGTCCCTCAGCCTGGCCCCTTGCCTAGCCCATTGCCTGACCCCTCAGCCTGACCCCTCAGCCTGGCCCCTCACCTGGCCCCTTGCCTGGCCCCTTGCCTGACCCTTTAGCCTGGCCCCTCAACCTGGCTCCTCACTTGGCCCCTTGCCTTGCCCCTCGCCTGGCATGGGCCATGTAGGCATGTCTGCACAGGCCTCTGAGCGCCACCCTCAGCATCCAGGAGCCAGTGCCCGTCCCCGCCTGCTCCCCAGGGACAGCAGGGCTCAGCTCAGGGTCCCCAGGCACAGACCATGGTGGAGCAGGAGGTAGGCACATGCATCTCTGTGGCCTGAGAATCCCAGCTGAGGTGCCAGCACAGCTGGATAGTGGGCAGGGCAGGCCCAGGCCTTAGAGGCCACTGCTCGCCAGTACCACGAGGCCTCTGCTGACACCAGCCTGGGCTCCACATCATCAAGGTGGGTGGCTCACCAACTTGGAACTGAGTGGACGTGGCGATCTCTGAGCCCGCAGAAGCCAGTCTGTCTGGGTCCCAGGAAGGTCACCATGGGGCGGAAACGAGCAGGCCAAGGTGCTTGTGCCCAACGTGACTCAGACAAGATAGGGAGCAGGCTGGTCTGCGGTGGGCTCAGATGACACCAGGACACTGGCACCTCCAGCTACTGGGCGCTCCCTCCACTCAGTGCCTCACTCTGCACCTGGCCCCCATCGCTCCTCACCAATATTTTGCTGGACACCCGGCCTTGATGGAAAAACTACCTTCTAGAAAAGTCCACGCAGAAGTGGCCCTTGGCCTGATGTGGGCCACAGGCCACCCTAGGACCCACCCTGGGCGTGGGGTGTGCCAACAGGCTGGGTGGTCTGTGGACCCTAACCTAACCGTGGTCCAGCCGCAGCTCCACCAGGAGATGCAGGGCAGCTGGCTCCTCCAGAAACTGCTACAGGGAGGGAGATTGGATGCCGGCCAACCAGACACGCTTCCCCAGGGGACAGGGAGCCAGAGCCAGCGCACTCACCCTGTTGGGACTGTGCGAGGGGCGCTCTGGCGACTCTAACCCTGCTCCACCCACCCACCCTGCCCTCCTCAGCTCAGGCTCACTGTGTGGATCAGCACTCGTACAGCTGGCAGCACCTCCAGGTTTTGAGAAGTTGACCCAAATGAAGCCAGAAAGAGAGCAGGGTGTTGTGTGTGAAGATGAGGGTGCAGGTGCTGGTGGTGATGGTGAAGGTGGTGGTGGTGGTGATGGTAATGGTGGTGGATGATGGTGGTGATGGTGATGATGGTGGCGATGGTGGTGATGGTGATGATGGTGGCGATGGTGGTGATGATGATGGTGGTGATGGTGATGATGGTGATGGTGATGGTGGTGATGGTGATGGTGGTGGTGGTGGTGATGGTGATGATGGTGGTGATGGTGATGATGGTGATGGTGATGATGGTGATGGTGATGGTGGTGGTGGTGGTGATGGTGATGGTGGTGGTGGTGGTGGTGGTGATGGTGATGATGGTGGTGATGGTGGTGACGGTGATGGTGGTGATGGTGGTAATGATGGTGGTGCTAAGGAGACCAGAGGCAGGGGGACCGCAGGGAGGGATGTCTCAGGGGGATGAGGGGCTCAGGGGAAAAGGAGCCCAGGGCCCAGGTGGCTCTCTTTTCTAGGCCTGGCTTTGGGAATCCCAGCAGCCCTGCTGAGCAATGAGTTTGATATTCAAATTAAAATGGTGCTTGTTTGGGAAAACTCAGTTCCACAGAAGCCTGTAATTGGAACCTGTGGGAACGTTTACACTTATGGAGAATTAATGGAAGCTTTGTTGCTTTCATTAAGGAGGTATCGTGGGAATTTCACCACAGCACAGCATCTGAGCCCCTCCCGGGCCTGCACTGGGTAAGGGGCAGCTGCTGATGTGAGGGTACCCTGGAGGCTGAGCCCCGGGGGAGCAGACGCCCTCCTGGGCCTGGCTGTGGGGTTGGCGTCCTGGGGCAATGTGTGGAGCTGAGGGGACCTGGACGGGGTGGGTGCAATGGGCTGCATCCCTGCTGCCCCAGCAGGACTGGGGCTGGCGGAGCTCACACTGTGTTCTGAACCCCTCAGAACCTTGGTGGAGGAACAGCCCATAACTCAGACAAGGAAGGTGCCCCAGAGAGCTCACGTGACCTCCTCAGGGTTGAGGCTCCTAATTGGCCATGGTAGTCAGCAGTGTCCCCGAGGTCACAGGCTGGAGTCCTTACACCACAACCTCATTTGGAGATGAGCATTGCAGATGTCACTGAGACGAGGCCACCCTGTGGTGGCGGCTCCTGATCCAGCAGGCCTGGCGTCCCTATAAGAACAGGAAATCTGGACAAAGTCACGTGCACAGGACAAGATGGCCACGTGAAGACAAAGCAGAGACGGGGACTCGTGGGAATGCTGAGGACAGCCGGCAGCCACCAGCAGCACACTGGCCGGGCTCTGCTGCGCCAGTGGCCGACACCTCCGCCCAGGCTTGCGCCCAGCTGACTGGTCTTTCCAGGCCGGGGTCTTCGGTTCTCTGCAGTCCCCACTCCAGCTCGAGGTGGGCTGATGATGTTCTTATGGGAACCCTCTCCTGCCCTCTGCCCTTTGCATCATGGACTCCTGCCTGAGGCCGCTATGGCCAGGGAGTCGCCTGGGGCAGGCGGGCTTGGAAAGCTCCTGTACCTTGGCTCTGGGCTTCGTCTGGATCCGGCCATGCTGGAGGCAGGCAGGTGGCCTGCGGTGCTGAGGGGCCTTTGGACAGGGCCCAGCAGGGGAGTCAGGTGGTGAGACAGGCCCTGGAGAGGCCCCAGGGGGCACCTCCTCTACCAAGCACTCCAGCCATGATGTGTGGCCTGTCCACAAGCCCAAACCCAGCAGGCCAGTCGACCATGGACTGTGACCCACAATGAAGCTTTCCTGTTTTTAGCTGCGTACTCAGGCATTTCGTCACATGGTGGGAAGCCTGCTCTCACCCTGTAGCAGTGTGCCCAGCCAGCCTCCTGGAGGACATCGGGTCCTCTCAGCTGGGGCCAGACACAGACAGCCTGGAGAAGTGAGCAGAGTGGCCATTGAGCCACAGCCGACCACTGATGCCTGAGTGAAGCTGAATGTTTACTTCTGGCCCTCAGTGTCTGGGGGCTGTTTGTTACACAGCAGCACTGTGATGAGAGGTAACTGCTGCATAACGGGGCAGGCAAATTACTTCACATCTTTACTAAACAACACAGGAAGGGCCCCCACCTCCCAGCAAGGTCAGATGGCGAGGCAGCTGTTCAGGGTGCCCGCAGAGTCTGCAGGAAACTGCTGCCTCTCCTGGGGAGTCCCCACCTCCACCTCACACTCTGAGGACCACCTGCGCACTGGGCTCAAAGCTCTGGAGGCTACAGTTTCCAAAAGGCCAACGGCACATCCTGGTGAGCCATTTCCTTGATAAAGTTGTTAGGAAAATTTTATGTAGCACTGAAATTATATCACTGTTATTACGGCTTGTTTAAAAATTATCTGGATTTAATTGATCAATTAGATTAAATTATATAGCAGTGAGAGCTGGCAGGAGCCCAGGCCAGCGCTGGCAGATTTGAAAAGCCCACAGTCCTGGCCCCCAAGCCTCGAGGCCAGGGTGGATCTTAGGAGTTTGTCCCAGGTTGTTCTAGATGGTTTGCTTAGTCCAGCAGCAAGCCAGGTGACATCCTGGTGACTGAGGGCCTCCTGAGCCCCAGAGGGCCACATGTGACCAGGGCCACCCTGGGGTCACACACAGGAACCAGCTCTGGAGGGTGCTCAGAGGGGGCCAGCCCACAGCAGCAGAGTGCCGAAGGGAAGGCTCCAAGGTTGGCCTTCTGTGTTCTTATTTGCATATGAGGAAACTTTACATATCACGGCCCAGAGGGCCTGGCTCCATCAGAGACACAGTGCTAGTCCACGTTACCCGAACAGCCGCAGAGCGTGGGAGCCCAGGTGGGTCAGCTCCTACGACCATCTCCTGGCACGCGACTGAAACGTGAGGATCCCAGGCGGGAGAGCCACTGTGTGGCCGAGAGCAGTTGAGGCCTGGCGAGGCCGGGGTGGGTCTCTCCCTCCCCACACGCCATTTTGTCCCCATCAAATCCCACCCAGCAGGAGACGGAGGAGCTGCGGACCTGCTTTCCTTCACTGGTACAGAAGAGCATTCCTTTCCCCACAAGCAGTTAGTGGGTGGAGGCAGTGGGCGGCAGTGCCCTCACGCTGGCCGGTCAGCTTGGCCCCCTCAGCCTGGCCCCAGCTGCCCCTCCACCAGGCTCACTTTCTCTGGGCACGCCCAGCGCCCTGACCTCCCCGGGCCTGCCCCAGGCCCCCTGGCCCCCTGTTCCGCCCAGGGAAGGCCCCAGCTGCGCAGGGCAGCCGCCCCAAGGTGCCCGCTTTCTGAACCATCGCTAGAGCCCCCAAGGGCCCCGGTGCTCCCTGGGCCCCCAGCTCAGCCCCAGGCTCCTGGCTGGGCCTCATGGCCACTGTGTCCCAGCATGACCACAGCCTGCATCCTTACCCACTGTCTGCCCAGGGAAGATGCCTGCGGATCCCCTCCCTGTGGCCCTGGACCCTGGACCCTGGAACTGACCTTGCTATGAAACTGAAATGTCTGCCATTCTCCACCAAGAGCCAACCCAGCAGAGCGAGGCCCTCGGGGAGCTGGAGTCGGGTGCCCGGAGAAACCACAGGAGGGAGATCCCTGCTCACCAAGGACGCCCGTCTCAGGATGGGCCAGGTGGATGCCTGTCATGGATACTGGGGCCCAGGACGGGCTGTGTGGATGCCTGTCCCATGGATGTCAGGTCTCAGAATGGCTGTGTGGACGCCTGCTGTGGACGCCAGGGCCTAGGACAGGCTGTGTGGACGCCTGCTGTGGACGCTAGGAAGCTGCTCCTCTGGAGACATGGCATCTGATCCTGGGTGTGGATGTGCAAGGAAACGTGTCCGTGTAGGTTGGTGGGCCAGGCAGGTGGGCCGGGCAGGCAGGTGGGCCGGGCAGGCAGGTGGGCCGGGCAGGCTGCTGGGGTGTTGGCAGGCCAGGCTACCCAGGCCGAGACCACTCTGGGTCGGAGCCTGAGAAGCACAGAGTTCCTTCCTCCCTCCAGGCAGCACTGGTGACGCTCTCCTGCGAGCATCGCGCACAGGCAGGGACGCCTCACGCTGGGGCAGTGCCTGTGACTGCTGGCCACTGCAGAGACCATGCTGGGGATGCCGTGGCGAGGGATAGCTTGGCCACCCTGAGGGCACAGAGGGCGTCTGGCTGTGAAGCACAGGTGAGCTTGAGTTGGCCCCCCAAAGCAGGGCCCAGCACCCTCGTGTTCATCAGTGGCCCTGGTGACTGCCTGGTGGCTTTGTGGAGTGGCTTTTCTCTGGGGAATCTGCTAAGAAGCCAGGGCTGGAGAGGCTGCTGGGGGAGGGAACCTGAGGGGCGAACGCCATGATGCAGAGAGAGGGCTGGCCAGGCAGGCAGGTGGACCAGGCGGGCAGGTGAGTGGGGTGGGCAGGTGGGCCGGGCAGGCAGGTGGGCTGGGCGGGCAGGTGGGCCTCTCTGTTGGCTTGTCTCACTCAATCCCAGCAGCTGTTCTTGGCAGACGTCTCGTGGTGCCCTGTCTCACTCTGGGGAGTCTCCACCGCAGCTGAGGCTTCCTCCTCACGCCTCTGTGCATTGCCCTCTCAGGGGCCTCCCTCAGGGACTCCACCCCTGCAGCACTGTGCCTGTCCTCCCAGGCCTTCCTTTGAAATCTTGGTAGAAGATTCCATGACCCCCTAACTCCAGCATCCCGCAATCCTGTAGAACCAGCACCACGTGGCTGACATCAGGTCTGCTGTCATCTTGAGCAGCAGGCAAGTCTCCAGGGACCAAAGATGCAGTAGCCTCTGCATGTCTGGGCAGCTGAGCACAGTGACACCACTTCCTAGGCCGTCCTGTGCAAGCAGGGTGCCCCACTAGTCTCTTCTCAAATGAGTTTTTACTTTTACTGCCTTGAGCCTGATATGGGTATGGTCTTGCAAATTCCTGAGATGCTTTCAAGCCACATTTCCTATTGTCTGTGCAAAGTGCTTAGCATCTCTTCATGCCGCAATGTGGTTAACAGCCGCATCTACCGTGGCCCCAGTTTTACTCAGTTCTCTGGCTAAGCTGCAAGTTTTTCAAATCTTTCTGCTCTGCTTTCTGCTCCTGATTATCACAATAAATGTATCCAAAAGCCACCAACAATATCCATGTCCCCTCCTGAAAGCTGTGCTGCCTTGAAATTGATTAGTCTATCACCTTTAAATGGAGCCTCACACAAAGTCTCAGGACATGGGCAAAATGTAGACAAGTTCTTAGCCAGAACATAACACAACGGCTCTAGTCCAGTTTCCAAGAGTCCTTCTCCTCTGAAACTTCATGAGCCCAGTCCTTACAGTCCACAGTCCTATCTGCATTCAGGTCTTCTGAGCTCCCACCAGAATCACCCATTGAGCGCCACTTACAGGATTCCATTGTTTTTCCAGCTTTCATCTCCAAGCATTTCACAATTCTTCCCCCAGCAAACCAGGGCCAAAGACTCCTGAACCACACAGTTAGGGTAGTCACAGCAACAACCCCACTCCCAGTACCAATTTCTGTTTTAGTCACTTTTTCTCCATTGTGACCAAAAGACCTGACAAGAACAATTTTTAGAGGAGGAAAAGTTTATTTGAGACTCATGTTTCAGAGGTCTCAGTCCATAAATGTTCAACTCTGTTGCACTGGGCCAGGGTGAGGCAGAACATCATGGACAAATATATACCCCAGAGCCATGCACCCAGCACCCCACTTCCTCCAGCCACTTCTTACTTGCCTACAGCTATCACCCAGTTAATCCATTCAAGTGGATTAATGCACTGATTAGATTAAGGCTCTCATAACTCAATCATTTCATCTCTAAACTTTCTTTCATTGCTTCATACATGACATTTTTGGGGACACCTCATATCAAACCATAATAGTAGGATAGATTTTCTTTTTAGCAAACCATAAAGATCCAACTCAAAATAGCTAAACCAAAACAGGAAATGTATTGTTTTATATGGCCAGTGGTTGTGTAATGAATCAAGGGCTTCAGGCATAGCTGGATCCAGGGGCTTGGTAGATGTCATCATAACCCGTGTGTGTGTGGTGAGGGCTGATTCTTGTTATTCTCGGATCTCTGGACATTCCTGAGGAACAGTGCTGAGGGAATCCTCCCTGGAGCAGAGATCTGGATGCACTTGGATGTGGCCTTCCTTTGATTATGTACTGACTTGTGGGCTATGGCCCAAGGACCTGGCTGGGTGACTGGGGACTGGGAGTGAGCATGATTGGAAAATTGGTGACATTTGGGGACTCTCCGAATGGGTGAAGGACATGAGATGTTTGTGCCCCTGCGAATGCTCTCCAAGGGGGGCCTGGCTAGGGCTCCAATAGCCAAGTTCACTCAGCCTGCTGTGTTAGATACTCAGTTTATGACAGCTGGTGGTCCTGCCTGGGATCCGCTGGCACTGAGCAAGCTCCTGCCCGTGTGACCGCATCTGGGGTGGGCAGCCCAGTGAGACGCAGCCCCCAGGGGAGTGTCCATGCTCCCTCCTGCCGTCCACACCGCCCAGGTCTGTCTGCACCCTGGCCAGTGGAGGGAAGCCCTGAGCAAGGAGGGACACTCACTGTACCCTCATGTCCCCGGGCTTCACCTGCAGGACAGCTGTGGCTCACCCACAGCCAGGGGCCTTGACAACCGTCAGGGCCATGGCCGGCTGCTAGAGAGGAGCGTGGGGTGTGTGCCGTCGTGCAGGACCCAGTGGCCCAGCTGCACCTGTCACTCCCACGGGTCCCCGTGGACACAGAGGTGGGTCCACCATGGCAGCTGTGCTCCCTGACGGCAGCCACAGGGCCAGGGCGGGGGGACAGGGCCTTTGCCTCTCTGCTCTGCTAGGGTGGAGTCTCCGCGTCCTGCTTGGGGAGGAAGCAGCCTGCGTTGAGGCCAGAGGCCAGCGCTTGGGCCTGAATCCGTGACTCCCTGGCCTTGTTCCTCAGGGAGTGAGAGGCTGCGACGGCCCCGGGCTGGGCGGGGAGGGTTCTCACCCAGAGCTCCCTCTGGGTGGACATTGGATGGCAAACGCTGCCGCTCTCAGGTCCCCCGTGGGATCCTGACGGGTGGCTAGGAGTCCCAGGACGTCGTCCAGCACGGGAAGCGGGAGAGGCCGGCCGCGTGCCTTCCCAGGCGTGCTCATCTCTTCTTGGTGTGCGGGATCAGCCGTCACCAGGAGCAGGGCTGAGGGGTGGCACCGGCTCCCTGGGATCTCAGCGAGGGGACCCAGGCTTCCGCACACAGGTGACCAGGGAGGGTCCACTTCACACTGCTTTGGGTGCTAGGCTGTCGGAGCCTCTCACTCCACGCAGCGAGGCCGGCCTGGCTGGGGGCTGCTGTCACTCCAGAGCAGGTGCCAATGGTGCCCAGAGACGATGGTGCTGCGGTCTCGGGACGCGAGACTCTTTTCCCCCCACGGTGGGTGCCGAGGAGGCCGTGGCCTCCCTGCCTCATCTCCTGCCGCAAGCGTGCTGGTGAGGCAGGAGAAAGTTAAAACGGGCAAATGGGAAACGTGGGCCCTTTGAGGCCGGGTCTGCGTGTAGCAGGGCTGAGACGGCAGACACAGAAGGTCAGCCTCGTCAAGGTCAGGGTCAAGGTCAGGGTCAAGGTCAGGCCGCTTCCTGTGTGAGCAGAAAATCTACCCGACGGTGAGCCACGGGCTACCTGTGCCCAGAGCCCCTCCACAGGGCACCGTGACCTGCTTGGGGAAGATCAGGGGCACAGGTGCCTTACCCAGGGTGGGTCCCGAGCCCCGTGGACCCTCACGACCTGGCCCATGACCCTCGGGCCTCCGGACCCCTTACCTCAGGGGCTCCGCTTTCCACTCCCTGATGACACCGTGCTTTGCTCTCAGGCTCTGCCCGTGGACTCCTTCTTTGAACATGGAGCCCCTGTTCGCCCAGCCCAGGGTGGTGCTGTGGCCCTGGCACCAGCCGTCCCCTCCCTCTTCACCGTGTGGAGAGCAGGAGTCTCGGCCTTGCTCTTCAGGGGCTGCAGGCCCAGCGCCCGGAGCCCAGTCCTCCCTCGCCGGACACCTTCTGCCCTGGGCTGTGGCCCATAGTACTTTGTGGAGATTCGAGTCTTGATCTGCAGAGCAGCCGGGCCTCTCCTGGTGCACTGGGGCCCTTGGCGACTCTTCTGTGGACGGCTGTGTTGGTGCTGGCGTGGGCCTTCCCTGCAGGGCGCGGGGACCCTCCAAAGGGGCTAGGCTCCAGGACTCCCGCCAGCCTGGCCCAGACTTTCATGAGCTCGGTGGTGAGACCCTCCTGCCCTCCACACCCACACCTGCACCCTCCTGGGGGCATCCCCCTGGGCTATCCCCCTCTTGGCACTAAGTGGATGTAGCAGCTTCAGCAGCTTCAGGCCTAGGTTGATCCAGGGCTCCATCTGTCCATGCCCCTGGGCCTCGTCTCTCCCAGCCCAGCTCTTTCCCAGTTGTAGCGGTAGCCAGCAGACAGTTCCCAGCACGGCCACTGGATGCTCACAGTCCTCTAACTCAGTCCTGACCAGATCTGACTAGCTCAGCTTGGTCAGGTGTCCATCGAGAGCCAATCAGTCTCTAGGGACATGGGGCCTTCCGATTGGCCGCGGGATACAGCCTGGAGCCTGGGCGGAGCTGGCCCTGGGGCTGACCAAGGCAGGTGCCGGACCCCCCAGCCAGAGGGCTGTCCAGAGAGAGTGGGCAGAGCAGCCCGTCCACTGTGGTGTCAACCAGCCCACCAGCCCGCCCAGGGCTCCGGGTGAAGGGCCTGCTTGCCTGCTGCCCTGGGGCCTGAGCGTGGCCGGCGCTGTCCGCAGCTGCTCGCCCAGAGCTGGCCCCCACAGAGCATCTTCCGGAGCTTCCGCATCTCCCACCAAATCCCAGCGTGGACCGCCTGGCCCTAGGGCCTCCACAGGAGCCTTGCCCAGGCTTGTCCTGGTCTGTGGCCCTGGGCGGTGAGGTCAGGAGGTTCTTGCCAGTCACATGGAAGAGGCTGGCCGACCACTGACCAACCCAGCGTCACCTCCCTAGGCCTCAGGCTCCTCCTGCTCAGATGACCTGGCGTGGCCCGCCACCTACTTGGAGTGGGTCCTGGAAACCAGTCGCGCCAATGGCCAGGGCTTTCCAGGGCCAGTGTGGCGGGTCAGCAGACTCTAAAGTCGCTGCTGGCCAGAGTGGGTGGAAGTGAGAAAGCGGTTCTCGAATCTCTGCCTGTAACCAAAACCTCGGTTCTTATCCCCGATGCCAATTCTTGCCAACTTAATATCCAGGACACGGTTTTGAGAAAAAGGAAAAAGAAGTGTGTGCTTTGCCAGCAAAGGGGAAACACAGGGACTCCGGCCCCCGAGGCCGCGATGCTGCCTACAGCCGGACAGGGGGCTTTTGAAGGAGCTATTCAAAGGCCACATTCCCGGGGTGCCCTGACGGGGGTCCCAGGTGGTCCTGAAGGCATGTTGGGGGAATCTCCTTAGGGAGGGAGAGGGGAGAAGACAAAGAGCACGACTCAGGAAAGGAGGGCTCGTCAGGGGGAGTGGACCCCCCCCCAGAAGAGAGCCAGTGACAGCCTGCTAGAGCCCCGGGTGCTCTGGGTTCTGGGCTGGTCGTCCCTGGCAGGGGAGTCACCGTGCCCGCTCCACATGGTGGAGGTCCAGGGTTTCTGGCACGCGCTCTTCAAAGATGCCGCTGAGGACCCCAGAGCCTCCCAGTGTAACCACCTCGAGGCCCCCCGGCCCCAGGGGTGCCGAGCCTCCTTTCCTTCGCCCTTCCCTGGGGACGCAGCCCCTCCATGCCCCCAGGTAAGGGGAGCAAGCTGGCTGCTCGGCCCTGCCCAGCAAGACCCCAGGTCGGGAGGGCTGGGTGGCCTCACGCCTCCTGCCAGGGACCTGCCTCAGTCCAGGGTCAGGGAGAGGCAAGAAGCCTGCCTGGTGGGTGGGCAGGAGAGCAGGTGTGGACAGATGAAGAGGTGCAGGT
>PVHX01016731.1:26278-42379 GCA_004024805.1 Geosciurus inauris
GGGGGGGGCAGGACGGGGGCAGGACGAGAGCAAGATGGGGACGGGACAAGGACGGGACGGGGGGACGGGGGCGGGCATTTGGGTCTGCTGGGGGCAGAGGGGCTGCTGTGTGGACTTCAGCCTGGCTGTGGGAGAAGGGGACTTGGTGTCACTCAGGGATGGCGTCTGGCACGCCTGGAGTCAGGAGTCGGGACCTGGCACCACAGTCTGCTGTCAGCCGCCTCTTGGTGGCAGTGGGTCTGTGTCCCCCGGCTCCCTGCTGTGCCTGTGGGGTCGTGATACCACCTGAGTCTCTCCTGGTAGCACCCATGGTGACCCTGGCTGATCTGCTTGTGCTGTGTCCCCTGGGGACCAGGCCTGAGACCAGAAGGATGGCGACGGCTGCTCTTGGGTCGTGGGGACTTGGGGGTGGCTGGGCGGGGGACCTACAGAACTGTGCCTGGCACAGGGAGGTTCCTGGAGGCCAGAGGGGGACCCCTGGCTCTGGTGGTCAGAGGTCTGGGGTGGTGAGTCTTGGTCTGGCCATGTGCCCAGATGTGTGGGCCACAGGTTGCTCTGGGTGCCATCGTGAGGGGATCTGAATGGAGCTAACCTTTACACCGGTGGCCTAGGGAGCTCGATTGCCCTGCCCAATCTGGGGAGCCTCGTCCCACCACTGAAGGCTGGACCAAACGCTGACCTTCCAGGCAGGAGGGCACCTGGCACCCCAGACGGAGCCACCATCTGCTCCTCCCTGCAGGCCTTGGACTAGCCTCCAGTTGTTTACAGTAGTTGGTGACTGTGGCGCTTCGGCTCTGCTCCTCAGGACCTCCTTCCCCGGCAGTGGCCTCCAGCATGGCGGCTCCTCCTCACACTCAGGGCAGGACCCGGAAAGGCTTCTCTGACCGCACCAGAGGGCCTGGGCCTGTGAGATCACGGGGCCTCTCAAGGGACCTGGGCATCGCCTGCGAGGACGAGGCTGGCCATCACCCATGGGAAACCATGCCCTGCTCCTTGTCACGGGGACCAAAGCCACCAAGACCTGCCTGCTCCTCTCCTGGCATCTGCCCAGGGCTGCTGCAGGCCAAGCAGAGTCCTGCAGAGAGGCCGCGCCCTTCCCGTGTGTCCACACCTAGTGCTGGACCGAGTGTCTGGCTGCAGCACGGTCTTGCGGTGACAATCACCAAGTTGGAGCCCCTGCTCGGCACCCATGGGTGGGAAGACGTGTCTCCCTCGTTTCTGCTGAGGTGACACAAGAGGGAGATAATGCCCCAGGACACAGGAGCCACCCGTGTGGGGGCCCACGTCAGCCGCCCTTCCTTGGTCTCACAGAAGAGGTCCCAGAGGCAGGAGCTGGCAGGGACCCTCCTCCGTCCTGTTCTGCCACCATTTCCACATTGACGTTCACCCACACGCTTGTAGCTTCATGGTCACCAAGTGGCTGCTGCCCCTGTGCCCATCACATCTGAGTTCTAGAGAGGACAAAGGAAAGAGTTGAGGGGAAACCGGCATAGCAGCAGAGTCAGCCCTTTAACCGGGGAGGACACCAGCCCACTGGGCTTTGCAGGCCACAACTCCACGACCACCCAGAGGCCTGCTGTGGACTGGCTCAGACCAGCGAAGGCTTACCTCGGCCTGGGACAGGCGCTGGGGTCCACAGGCATCTGTTGCTGCCTGAACAAACGGAAGCTCTCGTGTCACGGGAGAGGGTACTGGCCGGCCACGCGCAGTGGGGCCCTGTCCAGGGTTGGGCTGGGAGACTCACCTAGGCGGGGGCCCAGCCCTTGAAGCACAGGTGCAGCCAGGTGTCCCTAGAAATGCCACCAAAGTGATCCCCACAAGGCCCAGTCGTAACAAAAACACCCCTTCCTTCGGAGGCTGGAGGGACGCAGCCAGGAGAGGACCATGCGGAGGCCGCTGAGGAAGGGGGTGGTCCTCACCAAGCCACAGAGGGGGAGTGGGGTGGGCACAGCCCTGCCTGGGCCTCGGAACACCTGGTCTGGGCAGCCCGTGGCCACGTCCTGAGAAAGCTCTGGCCACTTGGAGAAGCCAGAGCGAGTGACCCGCTGCTGCAGGGCACCCTCCAGTCGGTGGCGGGGAAGCTCGCTGCAGGATGAGCCCTGGAGCTGGACTGAGGGCCCTCCTCCTACACCCGGGTGGCCCTGGCAGGTGACTCTCCCTCTCTGTGCCTCTACCTCCCCATCTGAAACACAGGCATGGTGGTGATGCCCCTGAAGGCCACCGTGAGGGCCGAGTGGACACCCTGGATACTCTGAGCAGCCTCTGGCACGTGCTTGTGCTCCTGGGCGGGTCCCATAAAGACGTCAGTCCCCAGCCGCAGTCCCCAGCCGCAGCCCCCAGCCAAGGTCTGCGCCTGCAGGTCAGCCAGGGCGGGCGAGCCTGACCGTGCCTGCCAGGAGCAGAGCTCCACTGTAGGCACGGGGCTGCGGGGCCCGCGGGGCCAGAGGGCGGCGTCTGTGACCCCACAGGGTGTTTGGGGAGAAAAGATGGCAGAAAAGGGCCACCTCACTCTCTTGCACGGCAATTCTCTCTTCTTCCCTTTGTCTCTCAGTCTCTATCTGTCTCTGTCTCTCTCTATCTCTCTGTATCTGTCTGTAACTAGCTCTGTCTCTCTGCATCTCTATCTTGGTCTCTCTCTGTCTCTGTCTCTTTGTCTCTATCTCTGTTTCTCTGTGTCTATCTCTATCTCTGCTTCTCTGTCTCTGTTTCTCTGTCTCTATCTGTAGCTCTCTGTATCTGTATCTAGCTGTCTCTGTGTCTGTATCTCTATCTTGGTCTCTCTGTATCCATCTGTCTTGCTCTGTCTCTCTATCTCTGTATCTCTATCTCTGCCTCTCTGTCTCTGTCTCTTTCTATCTGTCTCTGTATCTCTGTTTCAGTCTCTCTGTCTCTGTTTCTATCTCTCTGCCTCTGTCTCTATCTCTGTATCTCTATCTCTGCCTCTCTGTCTCTCTGTCTTTATCTGTCTCTATCTCCGTCTGTCTATATCTAGCTCTCTCTCTGTCTCTCTGTATCTCTCTTGCTCTCTCTATCTCTGTCTCTGTCTCCCACGTGTTCATGCTCTTTCTTCCACTGACCTGCTGGGACCCCGTTTCTTCCTGAGGAGGAGGAGGTGGCTGGCCTGCGGGGTGTGTGTCTCCCTCCTCTCCGGCTCCTCACCCACTGCACCCTGCATCACCTGCCTGAGGATGACAGGCCCATCTGCGGGTTCATGGGCTGTGGGTCCACCAGCTGTCACTTGGGCATCCGGCAGTGGCCCCGTGGCAGAGGGGACAGCCGCAGACGTCTCTGCCAACGTCAGGCCTGCAGTCAGACCCAAATGCCAGGCAGGAGACAGTCTGGGGGTCTTGAGCCCCCACTCGGCCTCTGGGGCACAGCCTGGCGCTCAGCCCCTAGAGGTCAGCCACCCCGTGAAGGTGGCCGCTGGACTTGCCCAGCTGAGGACCTCAGGGAGCCGTCCCACCAGCACCAGTAGAGTCTTGATTCCCACAGGGTCTCAGCTTGCAGGGACAAGGGCCCTGAGTCCCATTCCTCAGGGACACCAAGGGCACCCCAGGGTCCTTGCCTCAGGGTCCCCTCGGCAAAACAGCTGTGCTGAGTGCAGGCCCCACCACGCATCCCACGGTCGGCCCTGGGGCCACAGTGCTGATCGGCTGGGAGGGGCTGTGGGGTTGAAGGTGCCTGTCACCAGCCTGTCCCCAAGGTCCCTCTGCCAAGCAGGCAGGCCTTGCTCCTCCGCTGTGCCCACGGTCCACAAGGCTGCTCTGAACAGGGCGTCGGGACAGGGACCGGCAGGCGTTGCCCTGGGCGGTGGGCGCGAAGGGCTCGGACCTCCAGCTTCCTTGGTGGCCTGGCTGCTCCCCGCGCGGCTCTCGCGGGCAGGCTTCCTGCTGGCGCACAGTGACACCGGGCAGGAGAGGGAGCCAGGCCCTCGCCAGCACAGCTGGGGAGCCACTTGTTGCCCAGCGGAGCCCGCCTCTGACCCGCAGGCTGGGGTCTCCTGACGCCTCAGGCCAGGCACACGTGGCAGAGGGCAGCCCAGTGAGCCCAGCTCCGTCGTGGTTCAGGGAAGAGCCAGGTCCAGCCCCACGGCACTGAGCAGACTGAGAGTCCAGGCCCTGCTCCCTGGCGGGCCCGGCACACCCCTGCCGCAGCCCTGGTGTGAGCCACAAGATGTTCAGGAACTGGCCCTGTGCTCCCGTTGGTGTCCCTCGCTGGTGCTCGCTCGACACTCAGGACACAGGGCCTCAGGGCTCTGAAGGGGCTGGTCATCCCAGGGCGTCCAGCAGTGCCAGGACCCACCAAGGTGGCCTGGAGCTGGCATAGGAAGGGTGAGCAGGGTGGGCACCATGACCAAGCAGGGCTGGTCACTCCCTCCCGAGCCACCTCATCCCGGTCACTGTACTGGGTCCAGTGGCTCTGGTGAGCACGGCGACTCTTACAGCCCAAATGGGTTCTGGTTTGCCGGGCCCACGGAGGCCCCCTCGTGCAGAGCACCCGGCCGGCCCCATGCCCAGGGCGCCTGTTCGAGGAGCTTTGGCCAGACGGGGAAGCCCGTGGCCGGTGTGTTTGCTGCTGGATCTGAGAAGGCAGGACGGTGTGTCTACATGAGCGGAATAAAGCTTCCTGCTACTGCTCCAGCGTCTCTTTCAATAAACATATAATGAAAAGTGCTTGATTTTTTTCTCAGGCAGCAGTGGCTAATAAATTCGATTCTGGAGCCAAATTGTCTGGGCTTTAGTCCCAGATCCGGCTCTGCCACAGACACGACCTTGAGCAAGGATTTATTCCCTTGCTGCCTCAGTTTCTTCTTATGGGAAATCAGGTAAAATGAGTTTGTGCCTCTGTGCAGTGGCTGCCAGCCAAGGCCAGTGCAGGCAGAGCCAGCGTGGGCCCTGGAGGTGCTCTGTGCAGGGAAACAAAAACCGGTCCTCGCCAACTCAGGAAACGCCTTCCAACCTGGCACCCTATAAACAGAACGGGGCAGCGTTTCTGAAGGAGGACGCGTGAACGGTTTGCAGCAGGCCAGCGTCCCTCAGGCTCGCTGCATCTCAAGCATCTCGGAGTGAGGATGAAAACAGTGTCCCCGGGCTCCGTCTGGGAACACACCGCCACAGTGAGCACCCTGCGGCACGCTGACCACAGTCCCGTGGCTGGGTGCTTCCTGGTAGTGTCCTCTGAATTCTTTGCAACAAATGTCTCCAGAAGGAAGAGAGGTTCTGCCAGGAAAGGAGAGGATCTCTCAGCTCCTGCCGGAAACCGGCAAAAGGCAGGACGTCTCCGAGTGGATGGGCGGTGGCTTCTGCAGACACTCATGTTTGGAGAGGAGAGCACAGGACAAGGTGCCAGGACCCCCAGCGTCCCCTCAAACACAAGCACACAGGCACATGCACAGACAGGCACACAGGGGTGCAGACAGGCATCCACGGACATGGAGACTCGCACCATAGACACACACGCTCACAGGGACATCACACAGACACAAAGCCAAGAGCCACGATGCCCCGAGGGCCTTGGCCTCAAGGGCCCAGCACTAAGTAAGCTCCTAATAAATGTTCCATCATTTATTCATCCAACAAATATTTACTGAGCACCGATGCGTGTCCTAATCGTTTCAGGCACTGGGGATACAGCGTGAGCCCTGCAGACAGAAGCTCATGTCCTGTGATCCAAGTTCACCACCTGTGCTGCTGTCCAGCCCCTGGGCTTCGCAGCTCTGGGCTCTGTGTGCGCCCGCAGGCATACTGTGCTGAGGCCCTCCCTCCGATCCCGGGCCTGGTCTACACAATGCCAGTGTGGGGCTAGAGTACAGGTGGGGGCTGGGATTTGGGGGCGCTGAGGAGCGCGACCTGGGCGTGGGTCTGCGTCCGCCTGGGCTCTCCTGGTGGGTTTCAGCTGGCTGGTGTTCCAGTCTCCAGCCTGCTCCACCTGCCCGTTCCCATCCCACAGCCGAGAGGGAGGCGGGAGTTGATCCATAGGGACCAGGCCTCGCCAGCACCGTCCTCCCCTCCGCCCCAGGGCCTCAGCTTGGGGGTCCATGGGGATGGCCAGCCTGGTGCAGCATCCCCGCGGGCCGAGTTTGGAGCCCGGGAGGGGCGCCGGCAGGAGGCCTCGCTCCCCAGCAGCCGGGCCGGGACCACGCACCGGCGGCGGCGGGCGGGGCGGGGCGGCGGGCGCCGCGTGCATGCTGATGAGCGCGAGGCCGCGTCACTGCGCACCGGCGCGTGGCTGCGGGGCGGGAGGAGCGGGCGCAGGAGCGCGGGAGCGGCGGGAGCGGCGGGAGCGCGGGAGCGCGGGAGCAGCGGGAGCAGCGGCCCCGCCGACCCCGCGCCTGCGGGCCAGGCCGTGGCGCCGGGCGGGCGCCCTGCGGAGGATGCGGGCGGCGCCGCGCGCGCGCAGCCCCGGGCAGCCCCTGCGCGCCGGACGGCGGTGCTGAAGGGACAGCGCCCGCCTCCGGCCCGGGTCCCGCAGCGCCGGCCGCGCCCAGCTGCCGCCCGCCCCGGGAATGCCCCGCGGCGAGGCGCCGCGCCCGAGCCGCACTCATGGCGGTGGCCAGGAAGATCAAAACTTTGCTGACGGTCAACATCCTGGTGTTCGTGGGCATCGTGCTCTTCTCCGCCTACTGCCGCCTGCAGGACCGCTCCGCCGCGCTGGTGCAGGTCGTGCGCGGCGCCGACCGCAGGGTGCGCAGCCGGCACGCCAAGGCGGGCGCGCTGGCCGACCGCGAAGCCATCCTGCAGCGCCTGGACCACCTGGAGGAGGTGGTCTACAACCAGCTCAATGGTGAGCGCCCGAGCAGGGCCAGTGCGGGCGCGCCGCGGTGCCGAGGGGCCGGGACCCACGCCCACCGCCGCCCGTAGACCGCGGGCCGGGACCAGCCCCTCTGTGCAGCCGAGGGCGCAGATCGGGTCGGGGGAGGCAGGCACAGGGGAGGGCTCTTTGAGTGCTCCCTTTGGCAGAGGCTGGCCTGGATGACCACTGTCATTCATTCCTCCAGTGGACTCTTGGGAAGGACCTCGGCCTCCCACCCAGTGACTTCAAACTTACTCCCCAGGAGAACTTGAAGGAACTTCTGCAGAGGTTCTTAGGACCCTCCGTGCAGCAGGCAGAGGCAGGGTCCAGGGCTGAGGGCAGGCTGTGCGCCCCCAGGGCTTAGGTGGGGCTTATTCCGGGCTTCCTGCAGATGTGGAGGGAGGGCAGGTGCTGCCCTCTGAGAGCCTGACATCCTGTCCTTGCCACTGGGGCACACAGAGGACTCGCCGATGCTGTGACCACTGACCCAGACAGCCTCCTGCCCGGGCTGCTCAGGGCTGTGCCAGAAAGTTTTGTGGTGGGGAGACGCTGAGGCCTGGCTGGTGTGTGGACAGATGAGGTCCAGGGTCCAGCAGGGCTGGGCAGGAGCTAACTGTCCACTTGGATGGAGGCTGTGTGCCAGGAGACCCCAAAGCCTTGAAAGGGTCCTTTGCTCCATGGGACCCTGGGGAGATCAGCACCAGGGTCATGGTGGGTCAAGGCCGCTGGCAAAAGCAGAGGGGACAAGAACTTTCCACTTTGGGGTGGGCAGGATAGGCACAGGAATGCTGCCCACGCCGGGGCAGGGAGGAGAGTCGGTGTGACCACGCTACCGGGGCTTCTCCCTTCTGTTCTGTGGGGCTGTTCTGGTTTCTGCATCGATAGCCCCAGTAAACCTCTTCCGGGAGGTGCCAGCACCAGGGTCATGCAGGTGGCGGGGGTCTGGGATCCGTGTGCCGCCCTGTGCCACGTGTGTGGGGGTGGAGATTGGGGTCTTCTGGCAGGTTCCTTTGGGGGCCCTTCCTGTGGGCAGGTGGGCCCTTCCTGGGTTGCAGGTGGGCCTCTGAGCTGCAGCCTGAAGGGGCTGCCCAGTGCGTCCCCAGGCTGAGGGCCATTTGACCTGCCTCTGGCTCACTCTTGGAGAGCACACCCCGACCCCTCAGTGCTTTCTGGTCACCACAGAACACCTGGTGCTCGGGGACTGCTGGCCAGCTCCCTGGCTTTCTGGCTCTGCTTTGCTTCTGTAGCCACAAGAGAAGTTTAGCTGGAGCAGCCACCTGGCCGTTCCGGCAGTGATTCATCTCCTGGAAGGTGGCGTGCCCCGGTAATAGCACAGAGCTTTATTGAAGTGTATTTGCCAGGGTGTTATGGTCTGTTTTATGGGGAGAACCGGAGGATTATATAAAAACATTGGCAGCACGTTGGGTTGCGTAACATCGCCACGGCCAGCAGCCCGGGAGCTGCCCTCCTTGCTCACCCTGAGGCGGGAGCCAGGAGCCTTGGCAGAGAAAGCCTGCACCCTCCACCAACTTTTCTGACATCAGTGGGGAGAGGGTGGCGCGACTTGGGGGAGTGGCGAGCCACCCCTCCTCCCAGCCTCTCCTCCTGCCCCTCCTCTTCCTTTCTGAATGGGCCCCCTCGCCAAATCCCTTCCTCCTCCCCAGCTTCCCTCTTCCTGTCCCCTCTCTCTCCCTCTTCCTCTTCTGACCTCTTCCCGATTCCCTCTCTCTCCCTCTCTGCTGAGGCCACATTACGTCCCTCTCTGTGACCTGTGTGTCCAGCAGTGTCTAAGCCCAGAAGCTATTCAATACTTGCTCGAGGAAATGACAGCAGAATCTATCACTGATCCCAGCCGGGTTGGGGACAGTCCAGTGGCAGAGTTGACGTCTGCCCTCTGAGTCCCCCCCTCTGTGTGAGGCAGTCTCTGGGTTGCAGGAGTTGAGGAAATCCGAGAGAGCTTCCAGGAAGGGGCAGCCTGCTCTCTCCCCCACGCTGTTCTATTTCAGGTCCCAGAAATCTGAGATTGATTCCTGGGAGTTTCTGTCGGATGCTAATCCGGCCGAGTTCAGGAGGGAGAGGGAGAAATCCAGAGCAAGATCGATCTGTCACTTACATTTCCTCTGCCTCGCGGCTCCCTGGAGGTTTCTCCTGGCTTCAGGGAATCTGTGAGATGGGAGGTCCTGGAGGACCAGGCAGGGTTTCCTGAGAGCCCGGAGGGGTGGGGGGCTTTGCGGGGGAGCAGGCCAAAGTGGGCCGTTCTGGCTGGCCCAGCAGCCCGCAGGTGGATACCTCACTGAGCTTCGCAGACCCCACGTGGCATGTAGATTGAAACCCAGGCCTGGAGGAAGGTTCCGGCAGGAGAGGTAGTGCTGTCCCCGTGTGGCTGGAGGGTTTGCTTCTGCATCCAGCGCTCGAGGCAAGAAAAAATGTTTACAGACGGAAACTACCCTTATGAAAACCCTGACTCGTACACGGAGCACAGAACCACGTTCCTGTGCCTGCGGCTCGGTGAGCCCGTGAACCCCAGGGAGCCTCAGCAGCCAGGGAACAGCCACCTCCCGCCAGCCAGCCCTGCCCTCAGGGATCCGACCCTGGCTGGCAAGGGAGGGGGAGTGGGCAAGCGGCAGGGTCTGTCCTGGGTGCCACACACACCCAGGGGGCCTCACTGCGCCTGGGGTCCCACCTGCCACCTCCTGCCGGGTGCCCTGAATGGGGGGGACAGTCGTGGGGACGTGCTGGGGACGGGTGGTGACAGCTTGGTTCTGGTTGTTGGCTTTCCAGGGTGCCTTTTAAAGTCACCTATGCAGCGCGTGTTTCAGTCAGAGGAGGTCAAGGCCGGGTCTCGTGACAGCATGGAGGGCCAGGAGGCGGGCTGCTTGCCCAAGGTCATTCTAGAGTAGGTGGTGACAGTTGCTGTAAGAGGCGCCTACTTCAGAGGGACCTCCCTTTATAAGTTATGAACAGATATTGCAGACCGCCAGGTGCTGGCCAGAGAGGCCCTGGGGTGTGTGACCTCTGCCTGCCCAGCAAGTGGACACTACTGCCCTTCGTCCCTTGGGAAGCTGGCCTGACCCGCCTGGCCTCCGGGAGCTTGCCCACCTGTCCTCGTCCTCTTGGGGCGGGGGCCTCTAACACCTCAGGCTGGGGCGCTGTGGGTATCTGGGGCTCCCAGATACCCACCAGTGAGTGTTTCTCAGGCAAGGTGTTGCTTCTGCTTGGGGACGTGTGTTTCAAGAGGCAACCGCGCATCACCACCGTCCCCATGAGTAGCAGGGGCTACACTAACGTCACACTTTGAGCTCCTGGAAGCCGCTGCCTCCAGAGGCTGCTCATTAGGAGGGGCGCAGGTGGGGGACACTGGGCACGGCACCAGATCAGGAGGGTGAGCAGACTCCAAAGGCAGAGGCTCTCCCCATCTCCTGCCAAGAGTGGTGTCCTGCAGGCTGGTTGGGTCATGACGCAGCCCCTGGTTTGGGAAGCCCTGGCCAGAGAGGCGAGGCTGTGGCGGGTTATGCAGGGAAGAGTCCAGCGGCTGTCGGTGCTGAAGGAGCCGTCCTAGGCCACCCTCGGGCCCCAGAGCCTAGGGCCCCAATCGTGCCCAGCACCAGGAGTTGTTCACAGGGAGCCAGAGAGGCCAGGGGAGGGGACAGGACGCCCATCACAGCAGGCATGCCAGGCCCTCTGGCTGCAAGGGGCAGAGGCTGGAGAGTATCAGCCACAGGCAGATGGCACGATGAGCGGCTACTCTGGAGCCCAGCCTGCCTCCCGTCCCACTCAGATGCTGGACTGAAGACACAGTGGGCAGTGTGTGGATAGGACCGGGGCTCTGCCTGTCCCCTCTGCCCATCCAGCTCACACCTGCCCAGCAGCCACCTGGTGCGTGTGGGCAGGACCGGGGCTCTGCCTGTCCCCTCTGGCCGGTCCAGGTCACACCTGCCCAGGAGCCTCTGGGTATGTGTGGGCAGCAGCTTCCAGAGGCCTTTCCAAGCCCCCTCTGCCCGCAGGGCGCCGTGGGCAGGGTTGTGGCGGCGGAAAGTGATTCCTCGGCAGGCGGGTTTGACTCAAAGCCAGCTTTCTGCTGTGGGTCGGCCCGTGGGCCCTGCCGTCAGCCTTTGCCCTCCCTGACTCTTCCTCAGGAGCTCCCACGTTCCCACGTGGCCAGGCCAGGCAGTGAGTTGGGGGACGGCCACAATGTGCTGGACACTTTCTCTACTGTGGGTCTGGGAGGGTCCGGCCTCCACATGCTGTGGTGTCTGATTCTGGGGTCGCGTCCCCCCACCCACTGTTGCCTGAACACCACAGGAGCTGAGAGCCCTGCTCTGCCAGCGTCTCAGGCAGGACCCAGGTGGGTGACCGTCCCCAGCTGGTGTGCCCAGTGCCTGGAGCAGCCAGTTATGTTCTGTCCTCCGTCAAGGAGGTCAGGGTGTTGAGGTTCTGCCTCTTCTTCCTGCCTGGGCTGCTGGCCACCTCCTCCCCAGGGGTCCTGGCAGCACTGTCCACAGGTGTTTACCATTGCCAAGCTGGTCTCACGGGGCTGGACCAGGGGCTGTGGTCATGGACACCGCCCCAACCCCACCTGGGAGAGGGCTGAGGCCAAGGGGCGGCCTTTGTGTTCAGGTCAGCCGCCCTGTAGGTCCAACCCAGAACTGTGTTTGGAAGGACAGTCCAGCCTGCCTTGGCTGGAGACCTGCCACCACCAAGGGACACTTGGAGCTTCTGGCAGGCTGTGGGAAAAGCCTGGAGTGTGAAGCCAGTGACCAGGACCCTCACACAGGGGCATCAGTGCCAGCCTCGGTCTGGGAAGGTGGGCAGGGCTGGGTGTCGGCAGGAGCAAAGGCCCCGTGGTGACCTGAGGGTCCTGGTCCCTCTGTGACTCTCCTGGGTGGACTTGTCACCCAGGAAGGGCATTGGCAGTGTCCCTTGGGGCCTAGGAAGTGCTGGAGGCTCCCAGGGACGGTGGTTGCATGGAATGCTGTGCCTAAGGAGCACTTGGGCCCCACCTAGGACAGTGCTGACCACCAGCCGGCTGGTCTTTTAAAGCATGCCCGCCATTTCTCTGAGACCCACCTCCCAGCCCTTCCAGCCCGTCTCCAGCCCCCAGTCTCCAGACAGGATTCTTGTCAGGTAGACCATGGTCCTGCTCATGGGCAGACAGGAGAAGCAGGGTTCCAGAGTGGACCCTCTCCCTTGTGCTGAGCGGCCATCTGGCCACACTGCCCTCGGCCTGATGAGGCCTTGGTCTCCACCACCTGCCAGGGCCCGTGGGGACACCAGAAGCATCCCTGAGGGTGAGGTCCCCACTGCTGAAGACCCTTGAGAGCATGGCTGGCTCCGCCCTTCACCCCGGCTCATCGTCACCTCCCCAAGCCTCAGTTTCCTCACCTGGGAAGTGGGTGGGGAAGCACCAACCGCAGAGCCTGGTGGGGCTGAGGGAGGTGGCAGGGAGGAGCCTGCAGGGCAGCAGAGCCCCCTCCTCATCAAAACCTGAGGTGGCCCAGGACAGGCCTGGAGAAAGCCCGTCTCAGCGCAGGAGCGTCCCCTCTGCTCTCCTCCAGCCTCCTGGGCCATGCTGGGTGAGAGTGTTCGCTGGTGGCAGTTCCCCAAATTCCCAGCCTCTCTCTAGCTCCACGGAGCCACTTCCCGGCTCCGGGTCTGTGCGGCTGGCACATCTGGGAGACTTTAATTGCCACTCTGAGTTTCATTTTCTATTTACTAATATTTTGGGCAAATGATGCAGGTTTTCTCTTGTTGGTAGTGATAAATTACCTATTTAAGAAACAAATTTATTTAATTCAAGAAACAAGCCAATTTAAAGGAAATACTGAGGACCCGGGTCTTGAGCACTTTGTGAAGGTGGCAGATTCCTCAGGGGGGTGGAGGGAAGCCCAGGGGTGGCCCCCAGACTCGGGGTTACCTGGCATCCCTGACCAGGTGTGAATCGGAACTGACAGGGAGGCCCCGCCCCGATGGTGTCCTGCCAGAGGGCCTCTGTGGCTCTGGGTCAGATAGACAGGACAGACCAGTACGTCTGGACATACTTGGGAGGCCAGGCTTTCTGCCTCCTGGTTAGGGTCCCGTCACTTCCCTGGGTCTGACCAGCTGCTGGCTGTGAAGTTATGGTCAGGGATCCTATGCTGGCCTGGCCGGAGGCCAGTGCACCCTCGGGCCTGCGGGAAAGGGGCTGGCTGGCGTCTGGCTCTCACGCTGGTGCAGAACTGGGGGGTGAGCTGTTGGGGGGAGTCGCCCTTCAGTGACTGGCGGCTGGTGCTGATTGATGTGGTCCTGGGTTGGGGCTGGACCCTAGAGGCCGAGAGAGAAGTGGATGGGTTCCTAGGACCCCAGGCCCCAAAAGGGAGACAGGCAGGTTGGTGCCAGGGCCACCCACGTGCACCCGCGGCCTCCCTCCCTGGGTCAGCGCCCACAGCCCACCTCCCTGGGTCGGCCCGCCCACAGCCCCAGGCCCATGTGAGTCCAGCTGCTCTGGCAGGCAGTCTCGCTCCTGCCCCTGGTCTGGCTGGGAGGCCTTGTCCCCTGCACAGGCCCCTCAGGTGCTGGAGCTGCTGACGTTTCACTTTTAAGTAGATGAACCAAGTGTGCGTGCCCTACGCTGCGTCCAGGCCTGGCGGAGAGCCAGGGAGGTAATGGGATCTGAGGTGCTGACACTGCGATGGGCCCCCAGCTCCCACAGCCCCTGCTGCCCAGCGGTGGCTCCTTCCTGTCCTGCTGTCCCTGCCCTGCTTGGAAGGAGCGAGGCTCTGCTGCGGGGTGGGGGTTGAGAGCCTGGCTGGCGCTGTGGGGCTGGGCCTTCCAGGAAGGTTTCAAAGGAAGAAACCTCAACGCAGTTTACAGACTGTGCTGGACTCGGGTGTCGGGCTATCACAGACCCCTGCCGCTGACAGGTGCCCTGGAGAGCGGCCCAGTCCAGCCCTTCACAGGGAGGATGGATCGGCAGGAATGCAGCTCTCGTCCTGGACGCAGGGAGTCAGCGCTGAGTGGGAGCCCTGCCCGCATCTCCGGGACCCTGTCCGTCTGTGCAGCTGACCTACAGAGACTGCCTCAAGCGAAGATGGGGAGACTGGGGGCCCAGTGTCCTCCCAGCTCTGGTTCTAGGGACTCCAGGGGCCTTGGTGGGCCACCCTGGCCAGCCTCAGCTCTGGAGGGCTCTGGACAGCATGGGGGTCCAGGCCACAGAGGTGTGGGCAGGCTGGATGCCACGGGCTCGGCCTCGGGCAAGAAGCAGACAGGGGAGGCTGCCCAGCACCCCGTGACTCACGTGGGGCCTGCATGGGTGTCAAGCCTGGCACGACCAGCCGAGCCAAACCCATCTGCTCTCCACACAAATGATTCTTCTCACAGCGTTAAACTCACATTTCCACAGAGTAAATCCTGGGGTGACCAGATGATCAGCTGAGGTTGGTGGATTGTGGGAGCTGAGGAACACACACCTCTCCCAGCACAGCCCAGACCCTGGGGAGGAAGGAAGAGTCAAAGGAGAAGGAAAGTTTGGGTTTCTTTCTCTTCCTTGCAGAAATGCCAAAAGACGCGCCGGGCTGGAAAGCGAGGGGGCAGAAGTTGTTCCACCTTTTTAGGAGTCTGAGGCTTGAGACGCAGGCATGCACTGTGGACGCCCCAGCCCTGCTCAGGTTCTATTTCGAGGTGGTGTCTCGCTGGTGGCCCAGGAGCGCTTCCCATCTGCCCTCCTGCAGCTGCATCTCCAGCCCCCCGAAGCCCAGAGAAGAGTGTGCAAGATACCCGTGAAGAGAAAATGCTCGGCGCCAGCGAGAGGAAGCGAGGCTCCAGACGGAGCAGCCAGGGCCGACTCCGTGCCTTGGGCGCAAAGCAGACCAAAGTCCAGGTGTCCCCAGGGCCTCAGCCGCACCTGTGCTGTCACCTGTGTCCCTCAGGTGTCTCTGGGTGGATGCTCCCGGCTGAGTGCCCATGTGGGCTGCACCTTGTCTCGCTGCTTGTGCGACAGAGACCTGCCGTGCCCCACTGCACTCCTGGCAGCAGAAAGGACATGGGGACATGGCCCTGCGAGTGTGTGAGGCCCCTCAGTGGGCCGGGGAGCCAAGACTTAGAGCAACACGCACTCATCTCCCCTCACAGGCTGGACTCAGAACTCGGAGCAGGGCAGGTGCTGCTGGACGCCCCAGGGCGCTTCCCTGCTTCCCCTGTCTGGAGGGGGCATGTGTGGCCCCTGCTCCAGGCTGCTCCCACCTCCACCACTCCCCACGTCTGCCTTCAAGGGCCTGTAGTCACACTGGGAATCCCCAAGGCCCGGGTTGGAGCTGATGGACGGCCTGGCCCACCCACTGGACTCACAGTGTAACACACAGAGCCCTGTGTAGTGCCCAGGAAGCGGAGGAGGCTGAAGTGCGGTGGGCCCTGCTGAGGGAGCTTCTCAACAGAGGGTGTGACAGTGACGCCAGGCAGAGGCTCAGCCTGTGCAGTGCAGGTCCATGGGCAGCCGGGCACTGGGAAGCCAGCTGGAGCTGCAGCCAGGGTCTGTGACCAGTGGGGACCAGATCATGGTCTTGAGACCTACATGGCTCCACCTCTTCCAGGGCACTGGGGCCAGGGCAGAGCTGGGCCACAGATGGCACCAGATTCAACTTGTGATTAGCAGGTCCTGCTGGCTTCCCTGAGGGTCCAGAAAAGGGTCAGCCCTAATGCAAGGGCAGGTGGGAGGCCAGAGCTGTGCCCACGGGTGTGGAGATGAGGAGATGGCACACCCCTCTGTGCACGCCTGTATGTATTTTTAATGGCAATTTCTTTCTAGAGCACTAATGCCTATAAGAAATATGGTTTTGCTTCCACAAAAGCCTGGAAAACAAAACCACAGGTTGGGCATCCCACTTGAAATTCAGAAATCAAGAGGTTGCAACAGTCCAGCTGCTTATGAGTTGTGCAGTGAGGGTGAGGACCAAGATATAGGATGCGGCTGTGCAAGACAGGACATGGCTGTGTGCAGGGCAGGACGTGGCTGTGTGCAGTGCAGGATATGGCTATGCAGGGCAGGATGCAGCTGTGCAGGGCAGGACGTGGCTGTGTGCAGGGCAGGACGTGGCTGTGTGCAGGGCAGGACGTGGCTGTGTGCAGGGCAGGACATGGCTGTGCAGGGCAGGATGCAGCTGTGCAGGGCAGGACGTGGCTGTGTGCAGGGCAGGACATGGCTGTGTGCAGGGCAGGATGTGGCTGTGCAGGGCAGGATGCAGCTGTGCAGGGCAGGTCATGGCTGTGTGCAGGGCAGGTCGTGGCTGTGCAGTGCAGGATGTGGCTGTGCAGTGCAGGACGTGGCTGTGTGCAGTG
>PVHX01016732.1:0-42269 GCA_004024805.1 Geosciurus inauris
GTGGTACTGGGGATTGAACTCAGGGGTAATCAACCACTGAGCCACATCCCCAGCCCTATTTTGTGTTTTATGTAGAGACAGGGTCTCACTGAGTTGCTTAGCGCCTCGCCATTGCTGAGGCTGGCTTTGAACTCGCGATTCTCCTGTCTCAGCCTCCCTAAGTGCTGGGATTACAGGCTTGAGCCACCGCGCCCGGCTCAGATTAAGCTTTTCAGCATATCTAAGCCTTCAGATATTGTATAAGAAATTAGCTTTATAGTTGTCTCTTCTGTGTTCTCTGAGGGACACTATAATAGTGTGAATTCACTGCCTTACAATATGAAAACTGTAGACAAATATGTGAAGTTAAATCAACCCTGGACTCTGTGCAGCTCAACAAATCCCTCCAGTTGTTAATACTGCTCCAGTTCCTCCCCGCAAATCTCACTTGCTCTAATATACTTTTATTTTTAATATAAGTCAGAGTAATACTATGCTATCTAATTATATGATGAATTTCTAAGATATAAATAATAAACTGATTTGTAATGGTAACTAGAATTTGAATTTGAAAGCAAAGTTAGCAGATGTAAGAAAAAACATCTTTGTGAAGAGTGGAATATTCTAAAAGTTTTCCTATAGCCCAGCTCCAGTAAACTGACACTTTACAGTTGCCTTCTTTTGCCTTTTATAAAAGCTACCTTAAAGGAAGCATTCTGGTACACTCAATTAAATATAGGGTACTTGGGTGGAAAACACAGATATCTTCATCTTTTTAACAGTCACTTTTAGAATTTTTCTTTGTTTCTTTTTTCTTTTTCTCTTTTTTTTTTAGAATTGAAGATTGAACCCCGGGCCTCCCACATGCTAGGCAAGCGCTCTGCCACTGAGCCGCACATCCAGCCCTTTCTCCCTGACTTTCTAACCAATTGCATGCAAATTATGCAGTTAAAAGGGCAAATATGTTTTATAAATATGTACCTTAGAAACACATTGGGAATGCTTCATTTTATTATAATTCATAACATTATTTCATATTTATTTCTCTAGTAAAATATAATCTCTCTTTTACAAAAGAGAATAAAGTAAATCATGAAGTGAACACATGCATATCTTTCAGTTGCTCACCACTGTTACACAAAATGATTTCAAAATTATCAGGAAACATTTACTAGGGTGGCCTGTGGAGATTTTGTGCCACACAATTAATAGGTAAAATACTAGAAAGACAAAAATCTTACTGGGAACACATACCTTTAAGATTTATACCTCCAAGGGTGGTGACAGAGTCCATAAACCTTTTTTTTTTTTGGTGGTGGTGCTGGGAATTGAACCCAGGGCCTTGTGCATGCGAGGAAAGCAATCTACCAACTGAGCCATATCCTCAGGCCCCCAAAAGACCTTTTACTGAGAGGCACATTCCATAGTATGAATTCAAATTCTGCCTTAGCTAAAGCCTTAGCATAAGAACTTGGGTAAAACAACTTACCATGTCTGGGCTCTTTATCTGAAATGAGAAGATAAACTGCTGTCCTACAATAAGGAGATTTCTGGAAAACACCACTAATTAAAGCAGTGCAAAAATAAGAATACAGAACTCCATGAGTTTGGATGAAAGCTCAATTGCTGACGACTGTCCCTGAATGGCAAATGAAGATGCCTCACCTCCTCTGCTCTGTGCTGGCCTCTATTGGGGAGGACAAAAGAAATGATTTCAACAGAAGGAATGGCTCCTTAGATCTGCTCCTACTCAGCAATTACTACTGAATGAAATTCTTTGCAGGAGACTTTAAAATAATGGTTATGTACTGACTGACCTTAAAAGTGCAGTGCCAGAGAGAAAAGAGATCATACTAGAGACTAGAAATTTGCAACCTCATGTTTACACTGGCATTCTCTCCTGGTGAGGCGAATGCATCAGAGAGCTGGAGGGAAAAAAAGAGGAAGAAAGCAAGCATGTGACCCCAAAAGCATGTACATTTGTGTTTCCCTTTAACTATGTACTCTGGAGCAGAATTCTCTCCAGGGGAACACTCTTGTTCACACATTGGGAAATCTGCATTGTTAACAATTTGGGGCTGAATTGGTTTCTGTAGACTTACGCTCTTTGCCTCATTTTAGAGCAGAAAAAGGAGAACTGGCTATAAATCTGGACTCTGGATCTTGCCATTGAGCCTCTCCTATATGACTAAAGCACAGGGAGCAAAAGTAGCAGCAGCTTAGTCAGACACCAGGACACACAGGTGGTATCCAAACTTGGGAATTGTCACTTCCTCTAGAAAAGTGAGAGACCAAATTTCATCTCTAAACAAAGGAATTTAAAAATTCATTAGGAGTTTACTATGAGACAGTTTTCATGCAGAGACTATATTGAAAGAGAAAAAAAGAGAATATTAACTGTTATTGCTATTATTATGTTTTTTTTTAATATATTTTTTTAGTTGTTGATGGACACAATGTCTTTATTTTACTGCTTTGTATGTGGTGCTGAGGATCGAACCCAGGGCCTCACACATGCGAGGCAAGCGCTCTACCGCTGAGCTACAATCCCAGCCCTTATTATGGTTTTTAATTTAAATCTCTGGTATACTTCAGCCTAGGGAAATTTTCTTCATGCCATACTAGGGAACCAAGTCTATCAGACTTCCCCAGGCTTAATGATCATCTGTAAATGTTAGTTTTGAATGAGGGTCAAAAAGAACATTTGTTTGTAACTTTCATTAAAAACAGTGGAGAATGGAGGTGGGCGAATAACTATGAGCTGTGTGAGTTTACAGTGCACAAGCGAGACAAGGAGATCTACATCTACATATGCATATTGAACAGGGGTTCGATTGAATGAGTTCATATACAACCCTCTGGGAAAAGAGCAGGCATATGCAAATTACTTTTTACCATTTTTATCATTTAAATTCAGACTCAGAGTATCATCAGTTACTTCGCCAAAGTACATTCTGGGTGCTAAACATGGGGGTAGGACATGGAATACATGGCAGGCTACAGTATGAAGATGAAAAAAGGATTGGTTCCTACTGTCAGGGAGTTTGGAGAATCTTGGAGGAGAGTTATATGATGTGCACAAATCAATATAATGACGAGTCCCAGAAGCTAAAGTGACTGATTACCACCTTATTTACAATTAGAGGATCAGATAAATCATATGGCAACACTGGGCCTTGAAAGATGGGTAAGATTGGTACTTTTGAGGTGGGAGGAGGGGGTCATAGGGAAGAGCTGCCAAAAACAAATGTGCGAACACACAGAACAGCAGGAGGCACGTTGCACAGAAAACATACTACCCCTGTGCGCATCACCATACACCAGGCTTTGGAAAATTACAACAGACTTTGTAAAAGGCGGATGTTAAAGTCCTTCAGCAAGCTTAGATTCAGCAAATCTCTTTGATTCAGCTACACACTATTACAGTGATTCTGCTTCACTCAGAATAAACCTACAGATGGAGGATGATGGTTAGATTTCCTAGCTACCCCCAACCTTAAGGGTTTACCATTTGACTCCTTTCTCCTGTTGTGTGTTTGCTTGCTGATGCCGAGGAAAGGACTCTAGTATACTTTTAATTGTGTTCCTCTTCCTGAAACTGCAAATGGAGGCACAGAGATATGAATAGTGGAGATGGGACCTGCCATGAGAAGATCTGTTAGGCATATCAGGCTTATCTTTCTTCTTAGACCAAGGATATAATGTCAGGCCAAGACTAATAGAATCTCATAGGCTGCTTGGTCTTTTTAACTCCTTAGGTTATGGTTAAGTGAATTTTAAGGACAGCATCTTCAAATGAAAACTGAATATCCTAATTTTATAACTCATCAGGTCCTGGGTCTAGTACTACCTCATAGGACCTAGATAAATGGACAAAGACCAAGCACTAGGAACTGGCCTTTTCATTAGTACGGGTAGTGAGTATGTTCAAGCCAAGGTTAAAAATCCACTCAAGTCCCTCTACAAAGTACATTTTTAGCACAGACTTGTGGATTTCAATAACAAAGTTCCTTAATTCCTTGAATGCCAAACCTACTTCAGGGGTGTATGATTAGAGGCACTTGGATTTGAGTATATCTATCTACACCTAAGTACATACAGCCAAGACACAAAATCAAGTGGAAAGTATAGAAATCACATTATGATATCACACTTTTTCCTCTTGCTTTACGTCACCAAATGAAAGTCACCTGGAGACACTCACCTCAGTGGCTGCTTTGCACACTGTAATGTGATTTCCAGGATCTTACTCACTTTTCTCCCTTTTTTTAAGTTATGGTTTTAGCCAGTACACTATGAGAGACACGGTGAATTGTTTATTTTTTTGTTCATATTAGGGTTTTCTCCAGGTATATTTTACATTATTAATGAAAACGGGGCTATATTGTTGCATGAACAGCAGGAATCAGACCTGTTCAAAACCAGGGCTATGAGGTGTTATTAGTTTCTATAATCATCACTCTGGGTGTGTGTGATCCAACTGGATTAAGCAATGCCCGACAGCATAGCTAATGGGGCTCAAAGTGCCTTAAGAAAGCACATTTTGAATGTCAAATTTAGGGTTGCTTTTTTAAAAAGACAATTAAATGAGGAGACAAATCCATACTCTCTCAATAGCTGTGAAATGTGATTTAAATTTCTCTTGCATTTTTGAGATCATAATCCAATAAATTTTGGTGGTTGAGGAAAAATAACAAATTACTGAGATTTTCCCAAAGAGTACAGTTCCTTAATATGAAAAAAAAATCAACTACTACTAATAACTATTAACAATGAAAGAATAAATGAGAAGAAAAACCCAGACTAGCATATACACATGTATACATATGTATAGCAAGTATCCTCAGTCATATGTATTTTGAAATCTTACTAGTGATTTTCCCCAGTGATTACCAGATGCACTGTTTTATTTCCATCAGGCCATGGAACGGAGTAGAGATCATCCAATGATCAGATTTATAAAGGGGTCTAAATGCTTAGTGTTCACTGTCCTCTGTCCCCACACACAAAAAAAAGAAAAAAAATATTCCCAAACTGGGCATTAATTTCAGTTCTCTCATAGCACATATAAAGAATTTCTCTCATAGCACATAGCAGTGGGGCATGCCTACAATTCTAGCATTTTGGGAGAATGAGACGGGAGAATCTTGAGTTCAAAGCTAGCCTCAGCTGAAACGGGAGAATCTCTAGCTGAGACGGGAAAATCTTGAGTTCAAAGCCAGCCTCAGCAATGGTGAGGTGCTAAGCAACTCAGTAAGACCCTGTCTCTAAATAAAACACAAAAAATAGGGCTGAGGATATGGCTCAGTGGTACAGTATCCCCAAGTTTAATCCCCGGTACCAAAAAAAATGTTTTTTTTTGAGGCACAAAATTTATAAAATTTTTTATAAAGAGCCCAAGTTCCCAATGTAGAATGGGTATTGTGTGTGCACATGTATTCTGCCAATTAGAATAAATGAGGAGATTTGTGTCAATTCTGCTGTCTGAGATGGCAAAGCTTAACATTACATAAACTATCTCCAAAACATCTAGAACAATGAGTGAAAACTGAAGATTTAAAAGGAAAAATAGGCCTGGGGGTGTAGCTCAGTGGCAGAGCGCTTGACTACCACGTGTAAGGCCCTGGGTTCAATCTCCAGCACTGAAAATAAACAAATGAATTATAGTAAATTAAAAAAATTAAAAGAGATCCAATGAACTTGCCTAACTTAGTACACATAAGCTTGTATAACTAGAAGTCAGGCCCCTTCAGTTCCTATCAGGGGACTGCAGTAAGACACCTGACTAATAAGATCTTGAACAATGATTAGCAGGGCTAGGCTAAAGAGACCTCATCTTGTTCATCCTACATATTTCTTCTTGGTTGTTTTGTGAACAATCACTTTGTCCTTTGTGATGTCAGTTCAAGAAATCATGTAAGTTCCTTATGCAGAATGGAGCTCATACACAAGGAAAGATTTCTAAATATAACTTTTCAACCTGATCAATGGATACATGATCACAAAATATGATTAACGATACCTTTCGGTGGATGTCCTACATACAGAGGAGAAAGCAGAACTGTGATCTAAATTTAATTTACTATTTCAAAAATGTACATAACTGGGCTGGAGTTGTGGCTCAGTGGTAGAGCACTTGCCTAGCATGTGTGAGGCACTGGGTTCGATTCTCAGCACCACATATAAATAAATGAATAAAATAAAGGTCCATCAACAACTAAAAAAATATTTAAAAAAATGTACATGACTTCCTTTTAGGACTTGAGAGTAACCTTAACACTGGCACAGAACACTCCAAGCTCTATAATTCAGAGATGACAGAATTGGTGACTTTAGGTTAATGAGCATTAGACAATTCATAACTGAGTGACAAAGCTGCAGTGCTTCCCCACCTGGCTGCCCTCAGAAAGTGCTACTGCAATGTCTACAGTGAAAACCGAGTTGCTGCCCCTGATCTCAGTCCTCACACTATCAGAGTCAAGTGTGTAGTGATTCAGTTCCACTCTGATACTTGGTGAAACAGGAAGAAAAACTTGCTGTGTTTGCATTATATGCTGAAAAATGCCCTGTTTCTTCAATCACCTATCAAAATTTTCTACTATTTTTCTCTTGGAAGTGAATCAGTTCTTGTGACAGTGGGCTATTATAAAGCAGTCTCCCTTGCCTTTTGTTTTAAACACACAATTACTTTTTTTATGTTTCTAACAAGTGAATCTTTTTAAAAAATATGGCTTTTCTTATTATTTGTGTCCTATTGTTATTAATATGCTGTCTGCTCTTGGCACCATTTCTCATTGCTTTAAAGTTATTTTAGTCACTCAGTGACATGAAGAAATGAGTGATATTTTAGAAACTATGCTAATAGCTCTGAAAGTAATTCAACTATATATAGAGCTCACTCTGATACTTCCATTATCCTAAAATTTAATCCTGTTGTTTTAATGTAGATATCTCCCCATTTTACAGAAATGTTTTTGATAAAATGAAGTCATCCCGACTTTCTAAGCCATTAAACCCAGAGCTACCCACATCATAATCATTTGCTAACTACTGTCATGATTCTTCCATAGGTAGTAATATATTTACATGTTTTTCTCTAATGGATTCACAGTTTAATCTTAAATCTGTGGATACTGAAAGGGAAAATCAGTACAGGTTAAGCATCTTTAGTATGAAAATCTGAAATCTTAAAATTTCTGAGTGAGAACACGATGCCATAAGCAGAAAATTCCACGCTTGATTCAAGTGATGGGTTGTGGTCAAAATGCACATGCACCAAAAATACTGCATACAACTCCCTTCAAGCTAGGTGTATAAGGTGTTAATAAAACAAAATAAATTTCATGTTTGGACTTGGGTTCCATTACCAAAATGTCTTACTATGTACATGACAATACCATCCCCCCTCCAAAAAAAATTACTAAATCTAATATTCTTCTGGTCCCAAGCATTTTGGATAAGGATATACAACTTGTATCACTTTTCACAAATTGTAGGTTTGCCTAGAAATGATCTAAGAAGGGAAAAACTGAAGATTAAGGAAAATGATAATTGTCAAAGTAAAGTTTTTAAGTAGACAGGAGAAGAGGGGAAGACAGAGGAGGAGAAGGGGTTCAAAGCGTGAGGATTCAAGTACAAATGTAGGGATTATCTTTAGGAGTAGGTAAAGATGCAGGTATGCTAAAAGTTATGTATTTTTTCTAATGTTCATTAAAATAAACCATAAATATTAGAAGTACTGCCTAAAAGCCTGCATACCTCTGGTGATATTTGTGCCGTATTTTGGGAACCAATACAGGACACATTACTATCAACCTCTTCTTTCTCAAACTCAGTTCCTCTTTAGTACCTAGCTCTCTTGGTTCTCCTTACATGTTTAGCATTTTCTAAGATTCCATTCTTGGTATTTTATTCATACTCTGTACATTTTTTCTGAGGGAACGAGAGGAATCACAAAATGAACATGTCTTCACTGAACTTGAACATGTCCATTACTGACCTTGTTATTTCCAACATACCAATGCATAGATGATTTCTCTTCTGTATTTCTTTTCATAATTAGTGTTATTGACATCTATCCAGTTACTAAGTTAGAAACCTCTCTAGATAATTCATATTCTAAAACAACTTGTTTTCAGTCTTTAGTTTCTAATGCAATCTCCAACATCCTCAGCTCCCTTCATTCTCATCTAGCAACTGACCTCTCATTTAACCGAGAAGCAATCTGAAGTTCTACCATTAAATCTTTCAGCATGCCTGAGGCTTTACCTATATATTGTCCCTGCTCCTATCTAAGCACAACCCCTACATTTGTGCCTTGGATACCCTCTATTCCCCTTCCCTCTTATCTACCTAAGAACTTTGACTCTACAATTATCTCTTCCTTAATCTTTAATTTCTCCCTTTTTATTGGATCACTGGTAGGCAGATATGCTACAAAACTTTCTATTTTTACAACAAAACCAAACACCCTCAATGTGCTTTCTCAATGGGAACTCCCTTGATGATCTTGGCCCCCCTGGGCTATCCTTCCCCAACACACACCATAACATACTAAATAACTTATTAAATTTATTATCTTATATCTACTAGAATATTGCTCCATAAGAGATGGAAGGGCATTTTCCCCCCATTTGGTTTTCAGTTCCTATAATAATGCCTGGAACACAGTAAGTATTAAATAAGAATAAATAAACCATAGCTAAGGTCCTTTCATTGAAAAAAAAAAAACACAAATATTTCATTGTTTAGAAATTATGTCCACTATCAAATTTCAAATTTCTTAAGTACTATTTGGTCAGGTTAGCAGTCTCTCTTTCTTTGTGGTGCTGGGGAATGACTTGGGCCTTGTGTGTGCTAGGCAAATGCTCTCCACTGAGCTGACTCCCAGCCCAGGATAACAATCTATAATTACTGGATAGATAGCTGTGAAAAGACCTTAGGCAAAGGCCAATAGACTGACTCCTTAAAAGAAAACAAAAACCAAAAACCTTTTTTTTTTTTGCATGCTGGACAAATATTCACATTAAAAACCAAGAGGTAGTTATACATATTTAAAGTCTTTTAGAACCTAGGGTATAAAAGCACTGATCATCAGTATCTGTTATGTACTCTCCTAAGTATGAAACCAAAGGTAATCCTTTGGTTTATAAAAGCTAAATACCGGGAATCCTGAAAGAAAAATAATGCCTGCTGAGCTAATAATGCATGTATGGTCACCAGATTTTCTGTGTAAAATCCAAGGTAATCCACACACAGCAATCTTGATGCAAGATTTTGAAAACATCAAAGTAACAACCTAACTAGAAGACATTATTTTAGGGTGTTTTTAGGGTGCATATGGCTGTCCTCCATCATCTAGCTTGGAGCCATGTTTTCTATAGGGACACATGTACCTCTTTTGAAGGATGACATAATATGTCCAAGAATATACTAAAGTAAATTTTTCCAACCATGACAGTAGGGTAATTTATAATTTGTTGAGGATGCAAGAATTAATGTATGGAGGTAGTTAAGTGCACTGGCACATGCCTGTAATCCCAGCCACCTGGGAAGCTGAGGCAGGAGGACTGCAAGTTTGAGGTCAGCTTCGGCAACTCAGGGAGACCCTGTCCCAAGGGGCAAAACAAAACAAAACAAAACCTGGGGATGTGGCTCAGGCTCAGTGGTAGGGCAACCCTAGGTTCAATCCCAAGTACCATAAAAAAGAAAAAATTAATGCTTGGGAAGCACAAGGCTCTGGAAGGCAGAGGACTCAGATTTCAATTTCAGCTCTATTATTAACTGATTCTGTGACTTGAATAAAGCATAACCTTTGTTTCTAAATCCTTAAATTCATAATTTTTTTTCTTATTCTCCTATCACATAGATACCTGTCAAGGAATTATCTGCTAATGAAATAAGTATAGCCCTTTTAAGTAAAGAAGTACTGTGTAAAAACATCTAGATACTTACTGAATGTAGACAAGTACATTTGGCTTTGCTGTAGGATGTAGCTGCATCTCAGGATTTTAAAATCCATGATAAATTAACCAAAATTTTACAGAAATAAATGGAGACCTAACAACATGTTAAAATGCTACAAAAATTGGGTCTATAAGACTATCCTAAAAAAAAAAAAAAAGTAAGTAGATATCTTCACTAATTCTTATGAAGAATGAGATGAAGCAAAGGTTTTTAATTGCAGGTAGCACAAGCTTAAGAATCCACAAGAGGGCAGCAATATAAAGAATTTCTTTCTCATTCAAATCTGCACAACATGTAAAATTGCTTTAAGCTGTAAGTGATAAATCTACAGAAATTCAGGTTGAACACAGACTAAAACAGAACAATGAAACAAGTTATTAAGGGAGATATGATGTACATAAATAGATTCTATAAATACAGCAATGTTAAGAGAATACAAGATAATCCATCTGTGTACTGGAATAGATATTAAAGTTTATGTAAATGATTTGATTTGAATATTGTTCTACTTTTCTGTAGATGCAAAAGCTATAAAATATATAAAAACATGCATAAAATTCTATAATATTTAGACATTAAAGTCTGAGTTCTTAGGATATTTGTTCATGATTTCTAAATATCTGGGCCAATATTTTTAGGTGTGCCTGTGTCTCAGTGAATTAACAAAACACAGGGGCTCAGAAATCCTAAGTTTAATACTTAATTATATTTGGTAAACATCAATGCTGTTATTTGTGGCATATCTATAAAGCATCTAGGTCTAATACATTAAACCTATCTTTGGTCTTATGCTTCCTAATAATAAAAAATAATATTAGAGAATATTAAAGTAAAATCATAGGTATTAGAGGTATAATAGGACACGCTACTCAAGGGGAGAAAATATCTTTGCTAGACATAATTTTATTTGCAAATTAGTAAATTACAAAGTCAAAAGTATTTTTAAAATGTTTAAAGTAGTAAGTGCTTAGAAAATCTATCATGTTATTGTTTGCTATACCAATGCATTTTTGGATTTTTCTACAGATTCAATATTTAATCATTTTGCTAATAATTGTTAATAAAATGATTTTCCTTTTTAAAATTAGGGACTGCTATTGTTTCATGAAGTTTCATTCTCTGTGATCTCTTTAGTTTTTCACTGAATGAAGTTTTTTTTGTGTGTGTGTTGAGTACTTCAAAGGCTTGCTTATATTCAAAACCATCACACATTTAGCAGATTGCATTTTGCATTAACAAGGACCAAGTAAATTGTTATTGAAGAATGAGCTTGTTACAATGTCCAATTCAGTTATTTAAATTAAATAAAATTGTAAAATAAGAAACCTATAAATATGGAAAAACTGTATACATTTCAAAACTGCCAAATAAAATATTTAATTAAAACCAGAGTGGGAGAGGGTATAGTTCAGTGGTGGAGTGTTTCCCTAACATGTGTGAGGCCCTGGACTCAATTCCCAGCACAGGGGGGAGAAAAGGAAAGAAAGGAAGAAAGGAAGAAAAGAAGAAAGGAAGAAGGAAGGAAGGAAGGAAGGAAGGAAAAGAAAAGAAAAGAAAAGAAAGAAAAGGAAAGGAAAGGGAAAGAAAACCCCCAACAAATCCAAACAAAACTATGAAGCACCAATTTCTCTTTTACATTCAACTTAAGAGCGGGCAATTAAAAAAATCAGCCTATTAAGATTTCCTTCACAGCGTTCTACAAAAGAAAAGGGTTCAATGCTATTGAAAGGGGTGAGAGAAAACTCACAATAAGTAGTTGATTTAAGAACATACGCACTGCCGGGTGTGGTGGTGTATGCCTGTAATCTCAGTGACTTGGGAGGTTGCGGCAGGAGGATTGCAAGTTCAAGGCCAGCCTCGATAACTTAATGAGACCCTGAAGTTACTTCGCAAGACCCTGGCTCAAAAATCAAAAACAAAAACCAAAAAAACCCAAAGACCTGTGGATGTAGCTCAGTGGTATAGTACCCCTGGGTTTAATCCCCAGTAGAAACAAACAAAAACAAATCACATAAAACAAAACACATTCACTAAAAAATAGCAACCAATAAAATGATTTCTAAGTTAATAAATGTTTGGAAAAGGTGTCAGATAAATAATTCTACACTAATTAATACTGTTTTAGTTAGAATGTCTTTAAAAGTAGAAAAAAATTTTTGGCTAGTATTTATATTTTCAAGCTGAATGAAACAGTATTCACTATTAATAGAATATGTTACCTGTGCAGGCATTCCAAGAAACAAACTGAAAATCTGCATGAAAACATCATGATTATGTAAGGAAAAAAACTTGCTGATATTAATATACTGCTTATAATCTTATCACCAAGTTCATACTACACTATATTATAGTTACTGTAAAAAGTTATTAAATATAGATCTTTAAACAATTTTCCAAAGAATAACAATAATGGTTAGAAAGATTATTTTTAAAAAGTTTTCCAAAGTACTTAGTTACTTCTGATCTTTTGTGTGTGTGTGTGTGTGTGCGTGCGTGCGTATTTTGATGGTGCTGGGGATTGAACCCAGGGCCTTGTGCACTCTACCAACTGAGCTATATCCCCCGCCCCATTACTTTTGATCTTGAAAGGCCTATCTGAAAAGCTTTCAAACTGGTAGCTTTCCAAATAGACTTTTATAACAATTATTTAGGCTGGGCTGAGGATGGATAAGGGCAGGTTTAAATCTCTAATAAAAAACAATTATGATATGAATTCCTTGATGAAATATGGAAAAAGAATCCCAGCTTTGTCTATCTCTTGAAACCGATGTATCATTATAACAAAATTTTAAATAGATAATATACCAGACAATTAAGATAACTTATGAAACTTATTTTGTTACTGCAAAAATGAAAAAGCAACCAACATACAGCATCCTCTGATTTCAATTAAGGTATTAAAATGTTAACCATTATTTAGAAGTTTTATCTTATTTTTCATCAGTCATTTAAAACTCAGAGATAATGGGAGGAGACAAAATTGTTTAGATTTGCAATAGAAGAAGTTCATAGTTTCTACAAGGTGTTTTGCTTCTTTCAAGTTTCAGCTTTTTGGGCTATGGACATAGCACGGTGGTAGACCTGAGTGCTTACCATGTAAAAGGTCCTTTTACCATTTAAAAGGTCCTAGGTCCTCTCCCTAGAATCACCCCCTCCTGCGCCCTAAAAGTTTCAGCTTTTCAAAGCTACAACTCAATAAATCAACTGAGAATGAGCAGGACTACTCTGGAAACAAATAAATAATCAAAGAAAAATTCAACACTAAAATTGGTTCAGTACTATCAATGAGGGTTTTATTTGTTTTGTACTGCGGATGGAATCCTGAGGCACTTAACCACTAACCTGCATTCCCAGTCCTTTTTTATTTTGAGACGAGGTCTTGCTAGGGCCTCACTAAATTGCTGAGGCTGGCTTTGAACTTGTGATCCTTCTGCCTCAGCTTCCCAAGTTGCTGGGATTATAGGCATGTACCACCATACTCGGTTATCAATGAGTTTTAAACCCAGAAAACATGATAGCATACATTTCCACTGAGGGTAATAGTATTTATTAAGGTCTTAGATTATTTTCTAATTCATATCAGAATTATTTTAGGCTTATTAGCAGTAATAATAACTTCTAGTGACTTTAGCAAATTTGATCAAAGATCTGCTAATTTAGGCAACTGGTTAATTACAATGTAAAAGAAGCTAAATATATACATTTTTAAAAATTGATGAGCTCTCTCTAAAATAACTAAAATTGTAGTTCCTTATTCCAAATTAAATTATTTCCTTTTACTATTATTGTATTGGAGCCCATAATATTATTGGGATAATCTGAACTACCAGATACTATAAATTTGAGAAAGATCAATTCCACATTATTAAGTTTCCTGGACTAGTTTGAAGTTTAGCTCTCAGGGAAAAGTTCAACAGAACAACTCCCTCTCCTCACATGAGTGACATAAAAATAAAGTTCAAGAAGCTGCAATACTGAACAAAAATACTGGAAACTAATGCTAAGGGAAAGACTCTCCAGAAAAAGCTCATCACATACATATAAAACCCTTTCTCCAACAAAGGAAATTCCAAGAGAGGTTACAGAGATGATAATAGTAAGTTCTATTAATACAAAAAACTCATTGAAAAAGTGAAATTTTCTCATGTTTATAAGGCTGTCTTAGATAATCTACAATATTTAAAAGACCATAATATATTTTCTAGGATTAAGGAAGAAGACCTATAATTTTATTTCTATTTATCTATCTATCTATCTATCTATCTATCTATCTATCTATCTATTTATTTATTTATTTGGTACCAGGGATTGAACTCGGGGGTACTTGACCACTGAGACACATCCCCAACCCAGTTTTGTTTTATGTAGAGACAGGGTCTCACTGAGTTATTTAGCACCTCGCCATTGCTGAGGCTGGCTTTCAACTTGCGATTCTCCTGTCTCAGCCTCCCAAAGTGCTGGAATTATAGGTGTGTGCCACGGTGCCTGGCTAAGGCCTATAATTTTAAAGTTCTGAATACTCTGTATTCACATGAATTTCTGATGGCTTACATTGATCCAATATCTATTGTATGAAAATGATCACCTTAAATCCTCTTGGCAAGTATGTGACATAGGTTTATTTTGGTCTTTCATAGTATAAATAAAGACACAAATTGTGGGGATCAGAAAGTCATAGCAGAGCGAGGCTCAAACATGGATCTGAATGATTCCAGTGCTAGCTGCTCTGCTATACTGCCTTGTGGTCTTAGGCCTTCAGTATTTATATGAGAACTTGAATTCAGATTGTGCTCACCACTGATCCACAACTGAGCTATGGCATTATATTGCTGAGAGAATCTTGGTTTCTTTACTAAATAACTGGACTCTGATATTTAAAAATACAAGTACTCTCATTTCACTAAAACACTACCATAGTCTGGTATACTGAATCAGGCAAACCAGTTTCTGGTCCTAAATGTACTAGTAATTATCAGTGTTTTTTAGACAAGTCACATAACAAGTGGGTGTCAGGTTTTGTTTTATTTTGAATGTCCAAAGTGAAGAAGCTGGAATGATAGCCCTCTGTTCAGATACTAAAATCTAATTTGAATTCAAATCTAATTTGAACATTAGTGGAGTGATTGGTCTACCTGCTAATGGGTAGGTACTATACACCTACATACATGTAAACTGTACCTATCATAATTCAAGGCAGAGGGTCAAATTCATGAATTTTATTCTTACAGTGAAGATTAAACAAGTAAATAACCAAATATCATGTGACTTTTAGAACAAAGGTTTTAATTGATGAATTTGTAACTGGTGTAAGTATTGGCTCTATGAAGAAATACACTTGGGCATGTGCATAAGTACACCTGGTTGTGGGAGAGAGTGGAAGAAGGGGAAGGCACAACAATTAATATCAGGTGACTATTGTAAAGGTTTAGTAAAGGTCTGAATCACCTTTTCTGAAAGGCAAGGGGCTATATTTCAGTGACTATGTATGTAGAACTACTTCAATTCTCATTATACACTTGGACTACATGAACAGAAAGACTACCCTATACCATGAACTCTGGTCATATTAAAAGAGAGATTTTAGGAAAAAAAGGAAAAAAAATACAGCTTATCAATCCCAGCTGTATACATGTGCTAATACTTTATTCAGTCTATTATTATTATTTTGCAGTACTAGGGATTGAACCCAGGGATGTTCTATCACTGAGCTACACCCCTACACCTTTTTATTTTTTCTTTTGAGACAGGGTCTTATTAAGTTGCCCAGGCTAGCCTCAAACTTGTGATCCTCCTACCTCAGCCTCCAAAGCTACTGGAATTACTGGCATGTGCCACTGTGCCTGGCTATTCAACCTTTCTAATCAGGATTCTGGGAAAGAATTAAGCCTTAATACTTTAAGGCATCTATAGTAAATAATGAACTTACTTCTTTCCTACATATCTAGAATTATACATATCTAGAAATCCTTGGGAAAATGTGAGAAAATCATTTTGTGTTCTGTTGATCAAAATAGGAACTCCAGCTAAACTCATGATTTTGCTAGCATTTAACAGCTGCTTACCACTGCAAACAGAAGAGGAGATGTTGTACAGAAAAGGATAAAACTGCATACAACGGATCAACTTCAGGCTGTTTTCACACTCTGGACATTTGGTAGTTAATTTCAAGGCCTGTCTAAAGGCTTCAAGTGCCCCACTGATATTCTTCAGAGCAAGGTAAGCATTTCCAAGGCTCAAGAAGGTCAAGGGCTGAAAAAAAAAATCAGCAAGATGTTAATGAATTAATTTTTTGTGAGAGTTACAAGTCCTTCACCGTATATATGTCTTTTGGCTTTCCTTAGGTTACCCCATAACGGTTATTGCTAATGTACATTTTATTCACATCAGCTAATTCTAAACTTCGTTACATATATAATGTATTTTTGACCTTTTTACATTAAGTGTGTAATGTAAGTCTACAGTGTACATATATCTCAAATGGATTTTTATATATGAATATATTTCTGTACCAGCCACTCAGCTTAAGACAGAAAACATTTAGAATGTTTCTAGATCCCAAAAGGTTCTTTGGGCAAGTCAACCCCACCCCAAAAGTAACCACTGCAGTGGTGTGACTGCTACCACCATAAATTGACTTCATCTGTTCTGTTTTTTGTTTTGTTTTTGGTACTGAGGATTGAACCCATTGAACCACATCCCCATCCCTTTTTAGCTTTTTAAATTTTGAGACAGGGTTTCACTAAGTTGCTTAGGGTTTTGCTAAGTTGTTGAGGCTGGCTTTGAACTTGTTATCCTTCTGTCTCTGCCTCCTGAATCACTGGTTTATAGGTGTGTACCACTATACCTGGCGACTTCAGCTGTTCTTGAAACTCATAAATGAAACAAATAGCATGTTCTTATACATGTATATATAACATGTACCCTTTTGTAGCTTCTTTCAATCTAAAATTCATTCATGTTTGTGTATCAGTAGTTCACTCTTTTTAAATATTTTCCAATTGATGTATAATGTCCCATTGTATGAATATACCACAGTTACTCATTTGTTCTGCTGACTGGCATTTAGGCAGTTTCCAGCTTCTGGCTACTATGAATAAAACTACTATGAATATTTGTGTAAATGTACCAGGGATTGAACTCAAGGGTACTCAACTACTGAGCCACATCCCCAACCCATTTTTTTGTGTTTTATTTAGAGACAGGGTCTCACTGAGTTGCTTAGTGCCTCCCCGTTGCTGAGGCTGGCTTTGAACCTGATAGTCTCCTGTCTCAGCCTCCCAAAGTGCTGGATAAATGTCTTTTAATAGATCAATATTAATACTCATTCTCCTTGAGTACACAGTAGTTAGTAGGGCCATAATTTTGGCATATATTTAGTTTTAGTAAATAAAGAATCAAGCCACAGGAAACAAAAACAATAGAATTTTTTTTTTCCAATTTCTTGTGAGGACACTTTACATCTAACAATAGAAATAAAAATTGAGGAGACTGACAAGTTTAAGTTTTGTTGGTACATCTGTACCAACACCTGTAATTTTTAAGACCTAATATTAAAAAGGCGAAGAGAACATATTTTAACATATAACAGATGGAATTAGCCTTTACTGTACAAAGCATTCACACAAAATTTTAAAAAACCAAATTCTAACAAAATGAGCAAAATGCCTATACAAACTTTTACTTTAAAAATACAAATGAAAGATAAAAATTGTATGTTACAACAGAGAAGTGATATTTTGAAACAAACAAACTTGCTTTATAAATGTTAACTCAGAAGCAGTGTAACATCACTAAAAACTGAGTTCTGTGGCCAATCTCTCTGAATTCAAATTCAAGCTCTCTGACTTTTGGTAAATCTCATTATTTTTTGGTACATCTAACTATTACAGTTTCCTTATCTGTCAAAGGGGAAAATCCTATCTTGAAGGCTTGTTGTGATGGCTAAATGAGCTCTTGCTTTTAGTATGGTATGTGGCTCTAGCACAAAGTCAAGAAAAGTTAGTAGCTATTTCAATTGTCCAATTCAGGTGAAGATAAATAGGTAAAAAACCTTAATCATGGCAACATGCTATCTGCTCAAATTTTTTGGTGGACTATTGGGCATTCTGTACCACAGTTAACAAAATATTCATTCTTAATGACTTAGTAGTTCCACTGCTAGCAATCTTTGCTAAAGAAAATTATATAGAATACAGAAAAGGCCTTCTGTAGGAAACCATTACTGATAATAGCTAAGCACTCTCAGCAGCCTATGGAGTAAGTTGCATCATGTGGATTCACTGGATCTTCAGACAGTAGTTTAAACTAACAGCTTTCAAAACGATGTAACAATAAATACTTAAATATAATAGGTCTTAAAGGCCACCTGTACCATAAAGTTGCAACACTACCATAAAGTGCACAGAAGACAGGCTTACAGATCAGTTTATAAATGCTGACAGCTGGTGCTGGTTAAGGTATATTTTTGATGTACCCACCCTGATCCACTGATTTATCTTTTTATTCTTTTTGTAGTACCACAGCATTTAACAACTAAAATGTTAGTATTATTCTAAATATAGAAAGGCAATTAAGCTCTGAGAGAGCTCCTTTTTCTAAAACAAAAAACCAAAAAAACAAACAAAAAAAAAAACCAAAACAACAAAAACAGAAAAAAACAAAAACCAAACAAAAACAAAAAACCTGCCTTGCTGTTTTAGCTGGCAGCAGTAGAAAGTGAAGCTGGAGGCGCCGCATGGGCACACAGCTGGGCTGAGCTTTCCATCTGAGTGCCTACTTCTTCACATCCCACACCACATACAGGCCTACAGCATCTGTACCAACACCTGTTAAGCACTAGATAAAATACTGGATGTACAAATTGGCAACTTGACCAGTTATACAGTATAGAGATTGTGAACTTTTGCTTAAAATCCAGCAATTAATTTGAATATATAGATTGTAAACTTTTGTTTAAAGTCCAGTTGTAAATTTGCATAAATCAAGAAAACATTTTAAGTCATTATTTTCTTTTCATATTTAAAAATTTAATTTTGGAATATATTTTTTTGAATTTTATTTTATGTGGTGCTGAGAATCAAACCCAGCGTATCACACATGCTAGGCAAGCTCTCTACCACTGAGCCATGACCTCAGCCCCGGAATACATTTTTTTAAAAGTTTCTTTGGATATAAAACAAACATTTAGACATCAGTTAAGATCAACTTAATTCTATATTTATTATAATTGGATTTCATCAAACTTAGTATGATAACAATTATCTGATTTCAAAAAAGATGAAATATGGTAAAAACCCAAACTAGCAAAATAAAAGTGGTATATTTTAAACTAGGAACTGTAGTAAATAACAAAACACCAATATAATACCATGGGCTGACTTCATGTGGGAGGCTCAGGGCATGAATATTAATCTTCCTATTTATTCTTGTCAAAACAACCTTTAAACTGTGCTCTTGTTTGGATGGTATAAATATATCTACAAATTAAAGCTTTAAAATAGTATAATATTTAGCAGTGTGCATGCTGTGATGAGCAGGATAAAATAAGAACAGGTGTTTACAGACAGTATAAAAAAGTGGCAGTATATTTTTATAAATATTCTTATTTACAAATATTCTTATGTTTCTAAAAATTTCACTCATTTAAAATTTAAAAAGCACAAATTAATAAAACAAAAATACTTCATGTCTGCTCTTGAAATATGTAAAATTTTACTCTGAAAAACAAAACAAGAAATTTTTTATGCCTTTCCTAGAAAAATACAAATTGTACTCTAAAACTGAATTCCTCTACATAGCATATGGAACTATAAATAAATTAACTTAAAAAAAAACCTACCTCAGAGCTATTGATGGCCAAAGCCTGAAGTAGCAGCTTAGTAGCATCAAGATGAAGTCCATAGTGAATCAAAAGGTTGGCCAAGTTGACAAGAGGAATGTCTTGGTACTGAAGTGGAGCTAAATTCAAAGCCCTCTGGAGACAGGCAATAGCAAATGTGCTATTTCCTACTGCTCTCCAGTAGAGTCCAGCTTCATTGAGTATGAGCCAGACAGGAGCATTTGGCTGAAAACACCAAAATACTTCATTTAGTGCAAAAATACAGTAGATGTTCTAAATTCTTTCTTTCTTACTTTTTTTTTTTTGGTACTAGAGATTGAACTCAGGGGCATTTGACCACTGAGCCACATCCCCAGCCCTATTTTGTGCTTTATGTAGAGACAGGTTCTCACTGAGTTGCTTAGTGCCTCGCCATTGCTGAGGCTGGCTTTGAACTTGCAATTCTCCTGTCTCAGCCTCCCAAAGTGCTGGGATTACAGGCTTGCGCCACTGCGCCCAGCTAGATGTTCTAAACTAGATCTTTAATAAGTACATTTTAACTTTTAACTACAATTACTAAGCATTCAAAGTAAATGACTCACCTTATTAATAGCATGAAATAAGAAAGACCCAATTTCTTCTTCTGGGATAGTATAGTTATTGATACGGGAAAGCAATATCTGAAAACATCAAAACAAAGACTGACTCAATTGAAAATAACAGGAAAGACATTTGAAAAGAATTTCTATGGCTGATTCTTTTTTTTTTTAATTTGAGGTCCTGGGGAACAGCTACTTTGAACATATAGTTATATTTACATGTAAAACATGAGGTCACTGATACACGAACAGTTGTTGACCTGTTCACATGTACGTACTAGTTTCTTTAACTTAAAAAGTTTTTATATATATATATATATATTTATACACACATACCCCTACTCACATGGCAATTACCATATCCCATGAAAGTCAATCTAAGCATCTAGAACCCAATGAGAAATTATTCAGAAGTTAACAGGCAACACCTGATGAGATAAAAATCTGCTATCTCCTCTGGTTGGAAAGCACCAGATCTCCAATTAATCTACTTTATGTTCTTGTAGTATTGGTATAACTCTGAGGAACTCTAAAGCAAGGATCATGGCCTACTTATCTTTGTGTTCCAAATACCCAAAACAGTACCTTGCAAATGTTATTTTTTGCCTCAATAAATGTTTGCTGAATTTAAGCAGTAACTGCTTATGGTTTTGAAGTTAAGTTTTTTAAAAAGGTGGATGTAATGGTCTGCCTTTTCTATTAAAAAAGTAATTATTTCAATTATATCTATGGAATGGTATCTAACATACTAATCTCCATTCAGTAAGAAAACACTCCTGGTCATATATGACTAATAGGAATTAAAGAAAACAGAATGAACTTATTCATAATTTTGCAGAGTGGTTATTAAGTTGACACAGATTCGTAAGGACCTCATATAGGGCCGAAGAAGAGTCGATAAGATCAGGGAAACAGAACCTTTAAGCTTTCAATTCATATAAACTTCTGTGGGTTTGAGGGTGCAAAGCTATACTTAAGTGATCAGAATGGCCTCCACTGACTGGCTCCACTGGGGAAGATGCAAATTCTGGGTTGTTCATCTTGGAACCCTCTGGGTTAGAGGAATGAAGAGTACTTAGGTGGTCTAGGTAAACAACAACCCCCAAGAACTTTTCCTGCCACTCCTTTAATACATGACTGACTTCTCAGTCATTTCCTTAATTTTTTAACTCTATCCTTCAGTTTTATAAACTTAAAGCTCAACAACTGCCTTCTTAAATTTCTGTTCCATCTAAGAGGCTTCTGAAGTCACCCAAAATGGATGGCAATAAACACCAACCTAAGTGAGCCTTACTTTTCGTGCATGGTCATCTGGTATTTTGGCTTTCAGATCCATGCGGACTTCTAATTCTTTGACTAAGTAGGACAGAGTGTGGCTTTTTCTGAAGTCACTTATGGAACAGTCAGGGGTTTGGGCCTCTTCTTCTGAAGAATAATCATCACTGGTGAGTTCGTGGATCCTGGCACAAGAAAATGGAACAAGATTCACATTTTCAAAGTTTGGGTGAGTTCAAGATAAAGACTTAACCTTTCAAGTCCAAGGCTGGTGCTCTCAAAAAACTGCCAGATGACAATCATGCAGAATCAGGTGCTTTGCCCAAATCCATCAGCACTTGCCTGAGTCCTTTGTTCTCTGGAGGTAGAAAATACGTTGGCAGTTCCCCACCAACTGGGACTCTAGGGTAGCTTTCTGTACAGTCTGCTCTTTTAGGCCACAGGATATGCTGCTTGTCCTAAGAAATAAACAAAGCTTCTCATAAATATCTTTGGAGTCAATATTTCAACATACAAAGTGAATGGTTAGAAGAATTTAGGTATACTAGGATAACTGAACAGAAATGTAATATTTTAAGATAAATGCACAGTGGTAGATTCTATCACATTCCTTCTACTGTGGTTCATTAGTCTAAACCAGTCATTCCACCTACTTCACCACAAACTGGTTCAGGGTTGGGCAGGCCTAAACCAGCTGAGTCAACATGTCACAAGGAGAGGTTTGCTTGGGGTCTCTGGGAAAGAAAAACAAGTCTTAGTTTCTTATGTCACATATTAACAAAGAAGCATGTGGTTCTAATTGCTACTGGCTGTCATCTTATGACCATGAGGAAAGCAAGTTTTTGGATGAAACCAATACTGTACATGGAAGAATGAAAGAGTGGAAAGAAATGAGCCCTGGTGATATCACTGGGCCACTAAGTCAACCAAGTCTGAAGTTTGTCCTAACTCTGGACTTCCTGAAATAATAGGCAAATTTTCTTTTTAAGCCAATTTGAAGTACAGTATCTGAAAACATACACATGCCTATAAAATCAGCTTAGAAAGCTATTTTTCTAGGCCAATGCCAAACTTTAATAATTCTTTTTTGACCTGTTAAATATGTTCATTTTCCTAAATATATTATTCATACTATAATCCTACTAAACTTCTATCCTGAAGCTATCAATCTTTGAGAAGTTTGTAATATGTACAATTAAACCAAATTCATTATATTGTTATAGTACTCAATTAATTCTGAAAATTTAATAGTGAAGAAAAATAACATGGTCTCTGTCCTCATATCTTGGTATTGTAATCAACTGACATACAATTTTTCCATAGCTAGCCTACAAATGACTATTTATCAAATTGTTTACAGTATGTGTTTCTCACTAGAATATAAGAGAAGGAGCTTGTCTACTATGTTCCTAGTACCAGCCTGGCACCAAGCTGGGAACTCAATAAAAAAATGCTGATTCAATGAGTGAAGTTTGTAACAACTTTATTGGGAAGACCCTGAGGCTGAACCTGTATCTTCCTTACCTACTACCTAGCAGAGTGTGTCTTCCATTAAACTTTTACATATTCATAGAAGTTTAATAAATGTCTGTTGTACTAAGCCAGACAGTGATATGGATCATATTAATCGCTGAGGTTGAGGGCTGCTACTTTAAGAGATTCTGTCTGTAAGAGAAAACATATTTATTATCCTCTGTTAACTTACCCTATATGCATCTGAGTCCCGGCCCCAGATCCACAGAATAGAATGGGCTACGGGAGAAGACTTGACCAAATCACTGATCTCACTCTGATTTGCCGGAACATCAAAGTTCACAGACATCATACTAGAGGTAGATGAATCCTCACCAAACTAAAAAATGAAAAGAAAGGTCAATCCAATTGCCAGCAGAAAGGGAATTATGACCAAGATTTAACTCATATTAAAGAATCTAGTAGATATTCACAACTAGGACATCAGAAAGTAGGTCAGCAATAAAGCAATCAGACTTTTTTAATTTTAAGAACTACCCCAATAGTATTCTCTCAAGGATAATGCAATTAACAACTTTCAATCAACTGTGCCATTGGAATATCAGGAAAATAGTATGATTGTTTTCCTGTCCCTCCCTTCACTTCCTTTTTATGCTTTAGTCTTTTAGGATTAATGATTAACTAATTTAGAAATCTGGTTTATTATTCCTCTCCCCTGAAGAAACTAAAATGATTGTGACTCTATAAAATTACCATGCTATGGGTAGAAGTAAGGAAGCTTAAGAAAGCGTTCTTAAAGGTTTAATATAGCTGTCAGGGATTACAGATTATTATTAATCAATTCCAAATACAAGCCTTACAGATAAAAGGGGAAACTAGGAAATGCAAGAACACATACATAGCCTTCCTCCAAACCAAGGTAAAACAATGTTTGATGTAAGATACCATAGTTCTTGTGTATTTCTAAAACTGCTACAAAGAACAGGATTGGTGATGGGATGGGATAGGAAAAATGTGAGAAAAAGGAAAGAATATGATGAATTTGCAGTCCTGGGCCTTTATTTTTAGAAATAAATTCTTTTACTATATAGTAGTGATATGATTATATGAGAATACAATGTGTGAAGCTACACTGATGCAATGTACTCTTAAGAACATGAAGATATCCAAAAGTTATGAAGGGTTCCAATCTATTTCATTCTAAATATTCCCTTTTTGCCTTTAAAATGCCTGGACTTAAGACAGGGAGCTAGAATCCCAGAGGGTATGAATCTGACCTTTCTTTTATCCTTTTCTTGTAAACCAAACATGAGATAATGCTAGGAACTGGTTTACAAAACTCTCAAGAAGCATTTGGTTCAAGTTACTATCTCCTACTTAATTGGCCTATTAATTTTTGCTTCTTACTCTATCAATGTGATCTAATATTTTTCAGATCAGAGGGCTTTATTTGTGTGTATATATGTGTGTGTGTGTGTGTGGTTTGCTTTCCTCACTTATTTTAACTGCTTATCTCTGGAAATTTCTTATCTACAATTAGGACGTGATGTGTTTTATCTAGGATAACGTGTTTTATTCCCAATATCCTTTTTTAATGACACCTGGCACTACTACCTGTGTCACTCAACAATAGTTACATACTATTCAGTATTATTACATCTATGTATTATTTCTTCTCAATTAGACAGGTTAGGATGGTGTATGTATGTATATGTGTACACACATATGTGTATTTGTGTGTGTGTGTGTGTGTGTGTGTATACAAGACAGAAAGGTGAGAGAAAGCACACACTTAGCAATGGTGCTGAATAAATATTTCTGTTGATAATGACCCTTTTTTTTGGGGGAGGGTACCAGGGACTGAACTCAGGGACACATCGCCAGCCCTATTTTGTATTTTCTTTAAAGACAGGATCTCACTGAGTTACTTAGGGCTTTGCTAAATTGCTGAGGCTGGCTTTGAACTTGCAATCCTCTTGTCTCAGCCTCCAGAGCTGCTGGGATTACAGGTGTGTGCCACCGCGGCCAGCCTGATAATGACCATTCTGTTGATGTTTTTGGTCTATTCAACTAACAGGACTGATGACTTAGGGAAAGAGCACGGCTGCTCTCTCTCAAATTTTAAGTATCTCTTACTCTTAAGGTTAAGAGGGGGATAAAAGCTTCAAGTTAAATTGCAATAACTGCTCAATTCTAGCTCCCATGGTAAGGGAGAAAAGAATAAAATACCTACACATACACACCCACAGACTGTTATTTTGGGAAACAGAATGTCATCCATCGAGTAACTGAGTACCAACAACAAAATCTGACTTTATAAACACACAGACACTCAAAATCTTAAAGATTTAAATGATAAGCACAAATTTTAGGGATCAAATATATAAGAAACCAAGGGAGGAAAATAGCATTCTCTCATATGCAACAGTTAATAAGAATTAGAAGAGACTTAAGAAAAAGACCTGAACATAGTCCACATTTTCAAAGATATCTCCTCGATGGTAGCGTACGGGTTGGTCCCACTGGCAATGTAAACTGTGCTGCTGGTTGACGAGACGGCATATCTGATGATTTCCTGGAATAAGAGAGAAGTTACATAAATGGCTAGTCTGGTCAGCAATGCTAACATCCTTGTCTTGGTCTAAGTCATTTAACTTCAACTCTGTGTCCTCAGAGCCTACTAGAGTATGTACTTACTCAGGAGTACCTATATGGAGGAATATTTATTGACAGTTCATTAATTCATTCTGTAGAAGTCTGTTTCTCCACATATAAAATAAGGGGGTTCCCCTATATCGTAACAGAAGTATTTTCTGGAAATTATTTTTTATAATTATAAAATCCATTGATTACATAGTTTCAAGAGACTTTGGCCATCTCTCTGGAGAGAATCTGCCTTATGTATTTCTGGATTTTGTTTCAAATTTATATATAAGAGCACAGGTTGCATTTCAGTACAGACTGAGCAGTAAATAATCTTAAAGACTGTGCATATTCTTTACACTCAAAATAGCAGAGAAAACCTGTTAGGTGGGTTGTAAAATGCTCTAAAAGTGGTCACAGCTGAGGTTCAAAGGTTAAGAACTTTCCAGACCAATGTATTTATTGAGGGAGGAGAATGTAATTTAAAGTATTCCATTAATTTATTCTCTGGTGTCTAGATGTCAGATCTACTCCCTTGGAATTTAATAAGACAAAAGATTTTGGATATAAACAAATCCATGATCTTCCACCAACCCAAGTTCTCCTAAACTAGTGATTCTGTTTTTTTTTTGGATTAAAAACTCTTGAGAGTTTAGTAAAATCTATATACTATCTTCACTCCTAATTATGCACATAAACAATTCTACATGTAATTTTGGAGATGATTTCAGATCCCACTCAAGCTAATGCATTGACCCAGGTTAAGAATTCCTGCCTGAAGCCAGGTGTAGTGGCACACGCCTGTAATCCCAGCACTTTAGGAGGCTGAGACAGGAGAATTGTGAGTTCAAAGCCAGCCTAAGCAATGGTGAAGTGCTAAGCAACTCAGTGAGACCCTGTCTCTAAATACTCTAAATAAAACACAAAATAGGGCTGGGGATGTGGCTCAGTGCCACAAGTTCCATCCCTGGTACCAAAAAAACCTCCCGAAAAAACAAAAACACAAAAAATAAAAACCAAAAAAAGAATTCCTGCCTGAGGCCAGGTGTAGCGGTACATACCTGTAATCCCAAATGGGAGGCTGAGGCAGGAGGATCACAAGTTTGAGGCCAGCCTCAACAATTTAGTAAGGCTCTAAGCAATTTAGGGAGACCCTGTCTCAAAATGAGACAGAAAAAAAAAATCCTGCCTAAAACAAATTCTAGTCTAAAATCTTATTTCTAAAATAATGTTTGTTTTTAAGGAAGCAATGGGAAAAAAATGATGGTTATTCTTCTTGCCAGTATTAGACACAGGAGATCTAGGAAAGTCAGCTTTACACTGTTTTAAGGCCACACAGAAACTATAATATTGAAGTCTTCTAGAAATGAATTTCCTGGATGGGCATAGTGATGCACACTCCCAGCAGCTCGGGAGACTGAGGCAGGAGGATATCGAGTTCACAGCCAGCCTCAGCAACTCAGCAAGACCTTGTCTCTAAATAAAATATAAAAAAAGGCTGAGGATGTGGCTCAGTGGTTAAGTGCCCCTGAGTTCAATTCCCGGTACCAAAAAAGAAGGGAAAAAAAAAAAGTTTCCCAACCTGTCTTCAACTACGTGTAGTCACCACTTACCTAACTGTGCCTCTTTTGCCATCTGAGTCTCATGGATGATATTTCTTAAGATTTGCTCCTCTTGAATCAGCTTGTGTTTTTCTAGGATCTCTTGCTGTCTCAAGTAGTGGTCATGCTGCTTCTGATACTCTTTTAATTCATTAAGTGTTCGCTGGAGGGATCTTAACATTTTTAATACCATTTAAAATAACATTTAATATCATTTTTAATACATTTTTAAAATCGTGAATTTCAAAAACTTATTTAAATGCATATATTTTCTTGTTCTCAGCAATAATTGCTAGTTTTTTCCTTTCATTTAATGTTTGACCCTGTATCACAAGTTCAATAATAAATAAATGCTATTCTTTTATTAGAACTTGAGCACAAAAACATGAGTACAATATTTTTCCCATAAATACAACCACCATAACATTGAATGGTGTGTTGGGCTTTGAAGATGCCATAAAGAACACATTACATGGGCTGGGGCTGGGGATTAGTGGTAGACTGCTTGTCTCGCATACATGAGGCCCTATGTTCGATCCCCAATACCATACAAAAAAAGAAAATCACATTGTCTTGCTTCTCATGGTGCCTGACTAAGCACCCAGATCCTCAGGGAGACCAGGCTAGAGAACAGCTGATGTGAGCCCACTGCAGGTCCTTCCCAAACCAAACTCTCTGTAAAACCTGCATCTTCCTCTGATGTTTTCTTTTTCTGTAGCAAAGCAGCACCGTCATTCACCCAGCTGTCTAAGCTAAGATACAATTATCTTCATAAATGTATATCATGTCTTTATAGTGGAGATATAGATGTTTGTTGATTGAAACATTACACACTGCATACAAGTATTAAAACTTCTCATGGTACCCCATAAAGATGTATAATTTTTATATATTGGCTAAAATTATAGGTCTGGGGATGCAATTCATTGGTACAGTGCTTGCCTGGCATGTGCAAGGCCCCGGACTTGATTCCCAGCACCACAAGATAAACAAATAATATAAATAATGTATATGGTTCAAAAAAGATAAAATATAAACACCATAAAACATATCAAAACACACTGTACATATTTAATACAATATTCCCTCCACAAAATTTTCATTGGTTCCACTGACATTCAAAGCCTTTCGAGAGTCCTCTTTTCTTTTCCCTTTTTCTTTTCATCCTGCCTAAAGTCAGGTAACATTTAGGGACATAGTATCCTGCTCTCACACTCTAGCTCCTCAGTTTGCATAGTTTGAGGGGAAAAAAAAAACTTTGCTTAGAAATATTCTTCACTGCCTGATACTAAGTCAACTGCCTGGTAACATTTAGTCACCAAAACCTTATTACCCATCACACTGTAGCATATGAAGATTTTAGGAGCTCTAAAGATTGTGGGAGAGAGTCAATATAATTATTAAGAGCATACTATTGGCAGAAACAGCCAGGGCAAGTTCTAAATAGATATAATGGAAGTCTATTAAAAATAAGCAAGCTATCATTCTTCACTTTTCACTACATTATGTTTTAAGCGAACTGGAAAATAAGCGAATACATAAGTTTAATAAGTTCCAAGTCTCCATTTAATTCTCTAATAACCAAAATAAGACTCAAAGGCCATAAGGTTAATATATCTGAGAAATGAACAATTCACTTCTGGGTTATGTGAAGTTTCTCAGCTGGTCTTATTATTTATGGAACCAAACACATATTTTAGTAAGTATACTGAAAGGACCAAGCACAAAACAATCCCATTACTGTATGACTTCACTCACAGACCTTATTACAATGTGGGTCAAAGAATGTTTCTCAGTGCCACTCAGCTAACGTGACAAGTCCAGCCCCCTTGGAGCCTAAGAGGAGAAAGATCAATACCGCACAAACAAGTGGTTTTACTGACATTGCATACTCCATAAAAATAACAATGAAATTACTGACTATCCTCCAGCCTCCTCATTCCCATATAACTTTGTAACAATAATCCTACCTTGGTCAAAACTATAAAGATTTACATGACAGCTTCACTGAAAAATTCTCTAGTTTCTGGAGTCAATGGTCGTAAATACACCACCATTCAATTATGCTGAATCACTGGATATGGAGGGAAGGGGCAGGACTTTTAGTGAAGAGGTTATTTTAATTCCCATGACCAAGTTAATAGTGATATCACCCTATACATATCTAATCTAAGGGTCTATGGTGCTAGTGCTTCAGTAAAATTTTTTCTCCCAATTACCTATGTTGAGCTTCCAATTTCTGTTCAAGTTTTTGCTGACATAGGACAGCATGCTTCCTCTTTATAGCTTGCTCAAACCCAGGTTTGGCTTGCAAAGCATGGTCATAACACAGCACTGAATGGTTATATTCTCCAAGCATCTGAAGAGACAAAAACAAACACATACACATATACACAAACGGGGAAGAAATGTTAGCCATGGTCTGGTTGTACCTGTCCAAATGCCCTAATTGTTTATGAAATCACACCTACTTCTCACTCTACAATGAACAGTTTTGATCAGTGATCAAATCCCCCAATATGAAGGTATGTGATAGTTGGAAGGTATTGCTATCTGCAAGAGGTACAACCTGCACAATTTAAAATTCTAATCAAATTTAGTTATATTTCTTTTCTGTCAAAAAGCTAGGACTTGATAAAGTGTTAAGATTTTTCCTTCCCTCTGATTTCTTTATTTTCGTTGTTCAGACCAAAAGAGGAAGGGAAAAAAAAAGAAACATTCTACTATGAGAGAGGGAAGAAAAGGGCAAATGATATGGCACATGAAACAAAAAGTAGTATTTACTGCATATATATTCCCCAATGTGTAATAGCTGGTGAAGAAGTCACTGTCATCCAGAGCTGCATGGACCACGACAGCAGCATCAGCAGAGAAGTGTGCTCTGTGCAGAACGTTTGCCAAATTGACCAGGGCAATGTCTTTATTTTGTCTAAAAGAGAAGAAATGTTACTACACGTTAGGAAAGAAACATGTGTTCCAGGATTATGCATGTCTACTTGACAAGGAAAATTGACATTTGAAGTCACAGGGCTCCAAATACCACTTTAAGCATGCTAATAATGGAGAAAATAAAATAATCAAATTAAAAATTTTTGATGGTGCTTACTTAATCTGACAGCTACAAATCTGGTCCCCAAAATAAGGTCTGGCAGACATTTTATGATTTTAAAGCATATTTAGGGCTTATATTTGCTTTAAGAAAAGTTAAATCCTAATTTATTGTAATTCTTCTAGTCACAGTCCTTGCATTCATGTCTGAAGTGAATCACTGGGCTTCTACATTATATATATATATTCACTTAATGAACATGAAAAGTATACTATTACATAGTTATCACTTTGTACTTTTTGGCATCTGTGATTTTTTTGTGTTGGGTCTAATTTCTTTGAACAAGGAATGAGGAGGGTACAGTATAATATGATGCTGCTTCTTATTGTTATCTCATGTTTTATTTCTTTAACAGTCCTGAATTATACAGAAAATCAGGAAGTCTAGAAAAAGAGCATGCTTACCTGGAAGAAAAGTGAAGTGCTCGCATAGCACATTCCACTACCTGATATGGTTCATTTTTTATTCTCCAGTAAAATGAAGCCATGTTATACAGTACCCATGAGGAAGAATTCTAGAGATTAAACAAATAAAAACTACAATCACATACAACTCAAGACAGTTTTTTAAATTACAAGTGTTCAAAATGAGACCATTGACACTTTGGTTCTTCTGAAATTCAAGATGAAGCAAAGCAAGACTAGTTATAGTAACAATAGAGCAGAGGACAAGTACAAATAAACTACTCCTGTTCCAAGAGTCTTGTAATAATCAGCTCGCAAGTGCAAAGAAATGTGATCTTCATATGGAGATCATCCAACTCCAGGCTATCATTCCAGGAGAAAACAGCACTGAAAACCCATCGAATGGCCACAATTTGTTGGGCCCTACTTCAGGAGTTTAAAAATTCACTTGCTTAGAAATTTCTAAGCAACTTAAATGCCAGTTGCTTTAACATGAAATTTCTAAAATTAACATGTTAGAGTTTTCTACTGATGTAATATCTGAGTGGAGGTACAAACTACAGCAAACAGGCTTATGCTTTCATGAAAGATGAATTTTCTTTTTGCACTTTGTATGTGTTCAGAATATAATTCAAATCTTCAAGCTGTTAAAAACTGTATCTTTAGTCTATAATTAAATATGTTAGTTAGTCAAGTTAAACTGAAGTTCAGATAGGCTTTTCCTCCTGTGGCTGGGATTTTTTGTCCTTAAACGTATTCTGAATTTCAGCCATAAAAAGGTCAAAACATTATCATGTCAAAAACTGGATCATGGTGCTGGGGTTGCAGCTCAGTGGCAGAGCACTTGCGCAGCACATGTGAGGCACTGGGTTTGATCCTCAGCACCACATAAAAATAAATAAAGCAAGCTGGGTGCAGTGGCGCACACCTGTAATCCCAGCACTTTGGGAGGCTGAGACAGGAGAATCGCAAGTTCAAAGCCAACCTCAGCAATAGCGAGGCACTAAGCAACTCAGTGAGGCCCTGTCTCTACATAAAACACAAAATAGGGCTGGGGATGTGGCTCAGTGGTCTAGTGTTTGAGTTCAATCCCTGGTACCAAAAATAAATAAATAAATGAATAAATAAATAAATAAATAAAGCAAGCAAAGGTATTGTGTCCACCTACAAAGAAAAAATATATTTTAAAAAAACAGCATGTTAAAAACTCAGTGTAAATAAGTTTTAAGTCAAGTAGAGAAAGTTTTAAGTTTCTTCTGTGGAAAAAAGTCACAAAGTTTAAGATAAACTGAGAAATACATTTGCAATACATATGACAACAAGGTTTAATATCTTTAATATACAAAGAGCTCATAATCTAAAATAAAATAAAAAAGAAAAATATAAACATAATTTAAAAATATGAAATAACTAGTAAGTATGTGAACTATATAACTTCAACAAGAGAAAGACATTTAAAAGTTTTCCTTTTATAAGCTGGCAAAGATTAAAAAGAAAGCCAGTACTCACTGATGGCTATGTTATATATTAACTTCATAGTACTGTTAACTATAGAAATGTTCAATTACTATAGTATTTCTGGGGGACTAGCTGACAAAATATATATAAAAAGCCTTAAAAATATGATTATCCTTCAATTCTTCACATCATACTATTAAAAATGCACCCTTTTTCTTGATAAACAGTGCTGTGTATTTGAATAAGCTGTATATAAATATTTCAATTATACACTTTATTTAATATCATTATAATTAATACTGCTTAGAAACTAACCTGCATTTTATGATACTCCTTTGGCATAGAGAAGAGCAAAAACTGCTATCTAAATTCCCACATGTTATCCTGAATGGTACATTTAAATTCTTGGGTCCTGTTACATAATTCCCTATTTCATTTTTTTAAAGTAGATGTTCCCTTAAAAGAAAATTACAGAAAATTTTATTGCTGGTCATGACTCATTTTCTGGTTCAGAGAACAGTAATAATCTATATGTTGTGTGTAGATACAACAATATTAATTTTTTCTACACTCAATATAGTCTAACCTATTAATTATATTAGTTTACAATTTGCTTTTTTATGAATTAATTTAAATAGAACTTCTCAGTATCTTTTTTCTGGTAAAGGAAACTAATCAATTTATCCTATTGTTGAAATATATGGTTTACATCAATGTAATCAAAATTTAAAATTGTCCTCTAGACAAAAGAAAGAAGACATATTTTCTGAGAGAAAAATCTCTTCTATTGTCACAGTCTCCTGACTCTAGTCACTGATGACTTACCTTCTGCAAGCCTTCATGAATGAGGTGGCCAATGTCATCTATACTCCGTCCTAATCGTTTAGATAAATATGTAAAGACTGGATCTTCTTTAGGTAATAGAGGTGCAGAAAGATTAATTCTCTCTTGTACACCCTAAAAAACAAAAAACAAAAAAATTGCAAAAAAAAAGCCAAAAAAACCACAGTAAAAGAATGTATGATATAAAAGATTACAAGTAATTCAGTATCTTGCAGTATTTATTTTGAAGGAATTTTAAGAAACAAGAGATATTTGCAAAACTACAAAAGAAAAGAATAATAGTTTGGGAAAAGAATAATAGTTTTTATAAGGAAGACACCAAAAGAAAGAAGAAAAAATGCAAAAGAGAAAAAAATCTTAAAGTTGTTTACTTACTCGCAAATGCTGAAAAGCATGTATACTATATGGAAGTTCTAGAATTTTAGTACAATCAGGTTGCTCAGGGTCTGGAGGGACAGGAGATTCTGTGTCTATATAATCTTCAGGGCTAAAGCAAGAAGCAAGAAGCAATAAATGAATAAAAGATGTAATAAACAATAATTTTAAGAAATGTCAAATTTCCCCCATGTTCTCATGGCATCTCAACTTTATAACCAATACTGATCAATATTCATACTTTTTCACATAGCAGCATGAGGAGGTAAATATTTTGGGAGTTCAAATTAAAGGGTCAAAAATTAGAAAAACCTATGTAGATCATAAAATGTTAAGATCCTGACATTTAAAAAAATGAATGTAATACTGCTAAACTCTTTTTAGAAGTGTTAAACCAATTTATAATTCCATTGACAACCTTTCTACATTTTTACTATTTATTAATTTTTAATGTGGTATGAAAGCTATCTAAATGTCTTAATTTGACTTGTTTGATCATTTTCCCCCAAATTTATTGGCAATTTGCTTTTTTAAACTATATTCGATTTTCTACTGTAGTATTAAATATTTTTAACTGATTTATAATAATTCTACGCACAGTATATATTTTGAATTTTTAAATTTTAATAGTCATCTGTTATTGAAACTGAATCTTATTACAAAAACAATTTCTTACTGATTTGAGAAAAGCCTCTTAGAAATAATCAATTTTAGTTTTGGAAAGAATATCTCTTTACCTGATGTCTTTGCTCTCCAGAGTTATGTATGTGCCATCATACAGATCCAGATCCCCTAAAGGCACCTTGGCTTTGATGCAGTCTGGATCTTCTTTATTATGTCTCTGTTCCAGTCCTGTGTCTCTGTCCTCATTCTCTTCTATGTGAATTTTTTGAGCAACTAATTGTTTCTGTTGAGAAGAAAGTAAGAACAGAATAGATTTTTCTAATATTTCAGTCTAGATACCATTGAAAAGAAAGAAGAATTTTGAGGGTTGGAGAAGTTGGAGAATTTTCTAGGAAGGAAGAGAAGGGTCTGGAAACTGCCCTGAGTTAACAGTTCACAAAAGCATCTCTAAAGAAGTGTCCGACAGAAAATAACAGAACATGGCATTTATAATACTGAGACACAAACAAAAAAATTGTATTATGATTGCTGACTACCTATAAAACGTATCTACCAACTGAGCTTCCCTGGCGTAGAGTAGCTCCGATATTAAAACTTCTTTGTTTCAAAGCCGGGCGCGGTGGTGCAAGCCTGTAATCCCAGCACTTAGGGAGGCTGAGACAGGAGAATTGTGAGTTCAAAACCAGCCTCAGCAATGGCAAGGTGCTAAGCAACTCAGTGAGACCCTTTCTCTACATAAAACACAAAATAGGGCTAGGGATGTGGCTCAGTGGATGAGTGCCCCTGAGTTCAATCTCAGTACCAAAAAAAAAAAACAAAACAACTTCTTTTTTTAAAAAATTAAAACCATATTTTATTTAAAATGGATATATGTTAGAACAGAGTTAGACATCAATAAATATCAATGCAGTACAATTTGAGAAGTTACAGGAGGATATATTTCAGCATTCTAACAGTGTAGTAGATACAAGAATCATCAAATTTAAAGCTTTAAAGCATAACTTATACAACCTAAACACTCAGCTAAAACTTCTTTGAATTGTCTAACCCATCATATTGTTACAGTCCTTTAAGACATGAGCATGCTGCTGCTACCAGGATGCTCCAGGTGAATCCCTGACACACGTAACAAATATTTTTTCCAAACATAGAAAGGAGTACTATAAACATGCACATTTTCACCACTCATATCTATCATACATTAACATTTTACTATACTTGCTTCAGATTGTTTTTTAATGGAAAAAAAATATTAAAAATCCTCTTCTAAATCCTTCTCTCCCTTCCCAAGGTTAGCACCTGAATTTATTTTATGTATCACCTCCATATCTATTTTATAAACTATTACTATCTTACACTTATTCCCTTAAAACATTACTTTCAAAAAACATTACTTTCATTACATATGTATATAAAATCAATAATTTTAAAAATTTTATATAAATGGCATCATATTGTATGTACTACTCTACGACTTTTTAAAAACTTTATATTTTGTTTTTGAGATTTATCTACATCAGTGATTATAGCTCTGACTTTTTCATTTTAATGGATGTATTAAAATGTATTTATCTATATTCCAAGCTGGGTGCAGTGGCGCACGCCTGTAATCCCAGCACTTTGGGAGGCTGAGACAGGAGAATTGCGAGTTCAAAGCCAGCCTCAGCAACGGCAAGGCGCTAAGCAGCTCAGTGAGACCCTGTCTCTACATAAAACACAAAATAGGGCTGGGGATGTGGCTCAGTGGTCAAGGAACCCTGAGTTCAATCCCAGGTACCAAAAAAAATTAATTTATCCATATTCCTGAAAATATTTTGGCTGCTTTTTATAATTTTTTTATAACTGCTATTAAAAATGTTACAATAGGTGGCCGGGTGCAGTGCTGCATGCTTGTAATCCCAGCAGCTGGGGAGGCTGAGGCAGGAGAATTGCGAGTTCAAAGCCAGCCTCAGCAAATGGCGAGGCGCTAAACAACTCAGTGAGACTCTGTCTCTAAATAAAATACAAAATAGGACTGGGGATGTGGCTCAGTGGTTGTGTGCCCTTGAGTTTGTCCCTAGTACCAAAAAAAATCTCCTTGTACACATATGTCAAATTTTAGCAGGGGTAGAAATATGTGGTTATATGGGATGTATGTTTTTGGTTTTATTTAGTCAATCTTCTCTTCAGAATGGTTGTAATAATTAGAATTCTACCAGCAGATCATGACAATGCCCATGTCCCTATAATCTTACCAAGATCTGGTTTTTTCATACTTTTAAATTTATGCTATTCTGATAGTTATGAAATATTATCTTGTTAGAATTATTGTATGAGAATGTTTTAGGACAGACTGTATTGCTATACACTAATATCCTGCCCCTACCTTTTTGCAGTACTAAGGAATAAACCCAGGACACTGCACATGCTAGGCAAGCACTCTACACTGAGCCAAATTCCCAGCCCATCCTGCCTCTCCATATGGGAAAATTATGTATCACTGTTCTGCTGGACACAGGATTGGCTATATGACTTGTTTTAGCCAATGTAATGTGAGAAGTTCCATGTGACCTTTTCATGGAGGAACTTTTTAAAAGTCAGTGTGTTTCTTTATGTTCTCTCATACCAGCTACTGAGAATGGAAAAAAAGAGATGAGGGCTGATCTGTCAGCATGGGGCCCGGCCCCCCTAATAGGGCCCTGAATGATCATTTAGCATGACCTTATTTTTTGGACTGTTACTAAAAAGGACAAAATCTATGGTCTGTTTCCAATTATTCCTTCCCACCCCAACCTTTTCCTAGAGGTGTAACACCCTACTTCACAGACTTTAGGCTGAGCCACCTGATTTGCTTTGGTCAATGGAATGTGAGTAGAGAAGTTGTATGTGACATCTCAGGAGGATCTTCAACCAGGCTTACATTGTTTGGTTGTTTTTCCTTGAGACTCCACTTTGCTGCATAAGAATAGCTGTGATATTTTGAGCCTGGTTTTGTGTTAAGTCTATCTATTATGTGTACCACATAGCAGGACAAAATAAGAAATTCAATCTGACAATCTGAGTTTTAATTAGTGAGTTTAATCTGTTTACATATATTGTAATTGCTGGTCTCTTTGGATTTATCTTGACTATATTATGTTAGTTTTCTGCTCATCATTCTTTTTCTCTAGTGTGACTAACTTTTTGCCTAGAACTTGGAGACTATTCTTCCAGTGTCTTCTGGTATCTAAGAAGTCTACCTAGTCAGTATTACTTTGTAGATGATCTGTTTTATGTAGTCTCCTGGCTTATCTGTCAGTGAGTAACAGTTTTATATCTTTAGCTTAGTCCTTTCCCCTTGAGCCCATAATTGAAGAACCAACACTCTGCTGGGTATCTATACTTAGATACTAACAGATCTCTCAACCTTAATATATTAAAGCCAAACTTCTCCCCAATCCTATACCTCCCTCAACATCTCTATCTCAGTTAAGGTCAACTTGGCCCTTGCAAGCACTCAGGTAAAAAATCCTGGAGTATTCCTTCACCCCTTCCATCTGTCTCTCTCTTTCTAATTATTCCATGACCACCCCCTGTGTCTAGTAGTTTTATAATTGCTTCCAGGTTCTGTCCAGTTCCCAAATCCAGAATCAGATCTCACAATTTTGAATGATTTGGTTTCTTTCTCAGTCATCAGAGTTTGTTTTTGTCTTTCTGTGACTTTTTCCAGACTATTTCTATAGGCAGAATGGCTCTATCTTACATCAATACGATCTCTTTAGCTCCATAGAGCTCAAGTACCAGACACCATAGCCTACTCCCAGCCTTGGAGTGCAGCAGGTGTGTACCTTTAGCCACATTTCCAATTTAGTGTTTTTATTCATTTTTGCTTCATGGATATTGCTTATATTGCTTTTTAAGCTTGGCTATATTTCAAACATTTTTTTCTGTGTATTTTTACTGACTTATTGAATGGTATCCCCTCCACCAAATATCCTAATTAAAACCTTCAGTTTCTAGTATATCATACGGCCTACTAAGAGAGAGCAATAAACATATATAGGGTGTTTATATACTTAAAAATAAGAACTACTTTTTGAACTATCACATCTTTTTGGAAACTATGTTTAACTTTTTAGATTATTAAGACCTTTTTTTCCTTTTCATATTTTACCCAAACTCTTCTTGTAAGAATATCATTAGAGCCAGGTACGGTGGCACATGCCTGTAACCCTAGCAACTTGGGAGGCTGAGGCAGGAGGATCTCAAGGTCAAAGCCAGCCACAGCAAATTAGCAAGGCCCTAAGCAACTCAGTATGACCCTGTCTCTACATAAAACACAAAATAGGGCTGGAGATGTGGCTCAGTGGTTAAGTGCCCCTGAGTTCAATCTCCAGTACCAAGGAAAAAAAAAGTATATCATCAGAAATTATATTCTCTTCATATTTGATAGAAAACTTCATCATAGAAACTAGATAAATAAGTCAGCTGGGCACAGTGGTACATGCCTATAATCCCAGTGATTCAGGAGGCTGAGGCAGGAGTATCACAAGTTCAAGGCCAGTCTTGGCAACTTAGAGAAACCTTGTCTCAAACTTTAAAAAAAAAAAAAAAAGTTGAACCCAGAGGGACTTTACCACCAAACAACATCCCCTACGTCTTTACCTATGCCTGGGTAAAGTACCTCTGGATTCAATCCTCAATCTGGGAGGAACAAAAGGGATAAAAGCATCAGGCACATATCCACACTATTATTCTTCTATTGCTCAAATGCCACTTTGACAAAATGATTAAAAAATGAACATGATCTAAAGGTGGTATATTCCTGCAAAAGTCAGAAAGAAAATCAGGCTTAAGAAACAACATGCTTTAGCTTTTCTTTGAACACAATAATAGCTCCTGTGAGATGCAACAAGTCTCAGCTGCATATCACATGTGCAGTTGCCTCACCTCCAATTCTTTGAGGTAGTTAACTGTTGTTTCTTGTCTCATTAATATGACTAAGTCATGGGGATGCTTCAAGTTCATTGGTGAATCCACCTGTAAACAAGCGATAAACAAGTAAATAAAATTCTTATTTCGCTAATGACTAGATTAATAGTTGCCTTTAATATGACCTAAATCATTATTTGATCATCATTGTAATTAAAGTTAGTTGCTCAGTATTTCTCAAGGGGTATTTCAAAAGTGATCATTTGTAGGGCTGGGGGGGGTGTGGCTCAGTGGTAGAGTGCATGCACAAATCCCAAGGTTCAATTCTCAGTGCCTCTACTCAAACAGTGAGCACATACAAATTTTAGCAAAGGGAATGAGAGGTGCAAAGGTTGTCCCTTGAACTTGAACTAGTATGAATTTGAAGTAAATATTCTAGGTCATAGAAGAATTATTCAAGAAAAGAATTATTTGGCAATGAATGATAAAGTAATTTCCTTAAAAGATGTTTCATGCCTCTAATAACAAGAGACTATCTTGTTTTGATAGCACATTCCATACCTGAATCAGTTTGGGAGCAATAAAATGAAAATAGTAAAAGCACCTATTTTTGAAGGCTATTTGTAGAAGTCATAAATCAAAGCAAATTTAAGATAACTTTCAGATTTGTTACTTACAAATCACATTCCCTGGATCAACAGATCAAGCGACTATGTTGCTGAAGATGTAGGAAAAATGAACTCTCACATACTGATAGTAGGCTTATAAATTTGGAGGGTTGTTTCACAACATATATCATGGGCCTCACGTACACTAGGTAAACACTCTACCACAGCACTACATCTCCAGCTCTGTAGGTATTTGATAACAAGGTTTTAGGAAAAAAAAAAAAAAAAAGCAGCAGCAATATGGAAGTATGTCACTTCCATTTCAAAATACCTAACCAATCAGTTTGGAGAACGACAAAAAGAATGAAAGAATGATACAAATGAAGATTTAGAGAAATATTTAAAGAATAATTCCAGTTTTAGATTAAAGTTACTAGGTTACCTACCGGGTGCAGTGGCACATGCTTGTAATCCCAGAGACTTTGGAGGCTGAGGCAGGAGGAGAGCAAGTATGAGGCCAGCCTCAGCAAATTAGCAAGGCCCTAAGCAATTTAGCCAGATCTTGTCAAGATAAAGTAAGTAAATGAAAAAGGGCTGGGGATGTGGCTCAGCCTGGGTTCAATCCCTAGTTAAAAAAAGGTAATCAGTGTTTTATCATGTTCAGACACCATGGGTCTAGCCAACTTTCTTTTTTTTAGTAGGAGGGATTGAATCCAGGGTGCTCAAATACTGAGCCACATCCCCAGCCCTTTCTTTACATTTTATTTAGAGACAGGATCTTGGTAAATTGCTTAGGGCCTAAGTTGCTGAGGCTGGCTTTGAACTTGTGATCACTGTGCCTCAGCCTCTGGGCTGCTGGGATTACAGGTGTGTGCCACCGTGGTCTAGCCAACTTTCAATTGTGAAGAAGTGCTTTTCATTCCCTTTAAGTTTTTAGTTCAGCAAGATAAAGCAGCTAGAGGAGATATAAAGACAAAATTATTAGAAGGAAAGGGACAGCTGTGTTTCTCTTTTTGAAGTGACAACAAATGCTATGGACCTTTGCCAGATAAGGGCTTAGCAAAGGAAGATTTATAATCTGACATATATTTTTATTGGGGTAATTTCAAGTTCTTAAATTTTAAGATGTTATGATAATTATCTTTGGCAAATGTCAACTTGAATTTCTCTACTTTTGAATATTTCTTCTCTGAAGATTATAAAAGAGGGCATGTTTGATAGTTTTGTAAATAACAACATCTATTCACAATAAATGTTTATTAAATCTCTATAAGCAAGGTCCACAGTGAGTCAATATTTGGAGTCTATGTATTCCTGTTACACACAAGAAATGGCAATGCAGCCGGGCACAGTGGTGCACACCTATAATCCCAGCACTTTGGGAGACTGAGACAGGAGAATTGCGAGTTCAAAGCTACCCTCAGCAATGGCGAGGCGCTAAGCAACTCAGTGAGACCCTGTCTCTACATAAAATACAAAATAGGGCTGGGATGTGCTCGCTCAGTGGTGAGTACCCCTGAGTTCAATCCCCAGTAACCTCCGCCCCCCCTCAAAAAAAGAAATGGCAATGCCTTTAAAATCTTTTGTTTTGGGCTGGGATTGTGGCTCAGTGGTAGAGTGCTTGCCTCGCATGTGTGAGGCACTGTGTTCGATCCTCAGCATCACATAAAAATAAATCAAATAAAGATATTGTGTCCATCTACAACTAATAAAAACATTTTTAAAAAAATATTTTGTTTTAGTAGTGGCTACTACAAGCCCAGGAGCAAAATGTGACAGGCATTAGGAAAAGGTAAATTAAAAAAGGTCTTAAGGCACGCACAAAATCTCAAAGCACTTTATGGCTTGTTCGTAAGGGACAAACAACCTTACAAATTTCCATTACTGCACAGCACAATAAATGTTGCTTATAATGACCTGGATGAGAAATGACAAGTAGAATTATTTTCATTTTCTCTATTTAAGAAGGTAAGAAATATGAAATATATTTAGGGAAAAATTTATAATGCAGGGAAAAACTGACCAACTATTTGGAAATTAGGATATGTGGAATTCCATTATCCAGGAAAGATTCATTCTCTAAGAACTTAAAGGTAAACAAAATTTCACTGTTACTATAGAGATTTATTTTATAAGGAAAATGACAAAGCATACATGGCAATTCAATTTTATTTTCCTTTGAATACATTATATAAATACATGCATCCAATTATATATAAAAGTAGTAAATATGTTAAGTTCATCATCATATATTTCATTAGCTTTCTCTAATTAACAAAGGTACTGTTAATATGCACACTTCCAATGTGGAGCCCTATCTTGGTGAATTCAGTAAATTCACAAAATAGATGGAACTATCACTATATGAGGGCCATTATTTCACTGCCTATCTAGTAAGATAAAGGGTGAATATTTTAAACTTAAAATAAACCAATCTGAGGCTATAAATATTTTGATATTCTATTAAAGCAAGTTTGAGTCAATCACTTTTCAGTGGTCCTTTACGACAGGAAATTGAACATTTCTACTGTTAACTTTAATTCAAGCCCTATTATGCAACTTGTTCTTCATATACACTGAACCCTTTTTTTTTTTTGGTGCTGGG